>JANAVB010005869.1:0-18936 GCA_029216955.1 Iris pallida
AGGCGTGGCATGCCTCTGCTCGCCGACGGGTTATGTTGTATTGCACGGCTTGTGGCATAAGTCTAGGCACTCCAAATAACTTGGTTGTTCGAAGTCGAACGCGTGCACGGCACGTTCCCACGATGCAAGGCTTGACGCAGCCTTTGCTCGTCAAGTTGTTGCGAAGTAAGTTAGGCAAGTTACGTTAAGCTATCAGGAGTAGTAGCAAGCACGGTCCTATAAGTTCAACGGCTGGGTATAACCACGACTTGGGCGGTGGTGTCACATAGAGTTTCAAGTTGGTTTAAGACGATGGCACGGTCCTAGTGTTTTGAGGCACGGGCCACGGTTGATTCATTGAGTTTGGAAAAAATGTCTAAATAGTGGTTCTTGAGTTGAGTGAAATGATAGGGCAAGAAAGAAAGAAGAATGCTCACGACTGGGTCGTTGAGGCAAGAAAGAAGAATGCTCGCGACTACGGGTCGTCGAGGCAAGATCTCAGATGTGAGAAGTATTGAATTTAGCCCTGAAAGAGATGGTAACACTGGAGGTACAATGACTGTGTGAGACGTCAGTTTGAGTCGAGTCTTGCATGGTCATGGACAACTTGTCGACAAGGTAGAGTTTTCTCGCACGGCAACCTGTGGTGCCACGGGACCGATGCGGCCTAAGGAAACAACTATGGCTCTGGGAGCCTAAATAGCTGCGCCTGGGGCAAAGTATTCGGTGGACGCGGATTAGGGCTAGCTACCCAAACCGGTCCATCCTATACTCAGCTAAAAAGGAGTCCACCATGGCTTTGGGAGTCAGTGACCAAATTATATAGATGAGTCGGCATGGCGGCAAATCCGCGTGAGTGCCTTTGGATTGAGTTGAGTTGTTGAATGTGTATACAAGTTAGATTACAAATGTTTGGGCTTAAGAATGGCTACAACATAGGCAACGTGCTTCGGCACGAGATGTGGCGTCGAGTCTTGAGTTGTCGGCATATAAGTTGCATAAGTTGGTTGAGTTGTGTGAGTTTAAGTCGGGAAACCGCCGCAAGGCAAAGTTGGTTGAGTGACACTAAGATTCACAAGTCTTGATTTGGGTCAGTTGGCGATCAAAGTAGCAAGGGCCGCGAGGCGGCGATATGGTTTAGTCACCCTGAGTTGTGAGGCACGGCACGATGGATTCTTAGCACGATCCCATGAAAATGGAGCCTTATCGCGTAGTTGCGTCTCTGATTGAGTGCCGTAAGGCAAACACGACTCGATAGGTTAACGTTGATTTATGCAAGCACGAGATGGTCTTGAAACACGAAATAGGCCAAGGCGTCGGTCCTAAAACTGATCCTAAGGCAAGAGTAGAAAGACAATCATAAAGGGGACTAAGTTGCACAAAAGTAAATCAAACGTGTCGGGTTTGTATGGGTGGACGAGGAGCTCATTCCACCAGTACAGTTGAGTACTGACACCCACATAGTTTTCATGTGCAGCCACAGGTAGAAGCTCGTGGCGCGGAGCTCGCTTGGATGCGTCGAGGCACGGAGTTCCTTGGCGATTCGAAGCGCGCGGCCGCATGGAGTGAAGACTTATAAAGGATATAATGTATGGACGTCGCCTTCCGAAGCTTCCGCTGGCTCAAGACTTGTAATTGAGAGATGAGAGAGAGCTGAGTGACTTGTAATGTGAGCTTGAGTGAGCTTGAGAGACTTGTAATCTTGGCCTTGCGTCCCATTATAACCTATGTTTCAATATCAATAAAGAGCTTCTTTTGAATAACTTGTGTTTTGTTTCTAAATTCCGCTGCTATTATTCAATGTCTCTGCTTGGGACTTCTGTGCGACGACCTCGTCGCAGCCGCTGAAATCGGCCGTTATGGAATCCGCCTTGCACGAGCGCAATCTAGGCTCGTGTGGCATCACGCCTTAGCGAGGACGATCGCTCCTACGGGAGCGGGGCGTGACATATTAAAGGACAAGCAGCATGCAAAGCCCTAGATGGAGCCCAAAGTGGAGTGCTTCGTGTGTGTGGGTGGGTCGGGTGGGGAGGAGGGGTTGTAATCACTTTGCACGCTATTGCTAAAACAATGGCAAGTGGGTGAACGCAGTAGAAGGCAAGGAGGCCGAGGCCGA
Source organism: Iris pallida (assembly GCA_029216955.1). Classification (NCBI taxonomy): domain Eukaryota; kingdom Viridiplantae; phylum Streptophyta; class Magnoliopsida; order Asparagales; family Iridaceae; genus Iris; species Iris pallida. The sequence continues at coordinate 2,096 of JANAVB010005869.1, forward strand.
GAAATCAAGAATGGGGGCTAAGATGGGAGCCCTATGCTGGCTCAACGCCTTGAAGAGCAAGTCAGTCGTAGTCAAAGCCCCTAGTCGAGAAATCATGTACGTGGATGTGAAAGGCAACAACAAGAGTACGAGGGCGATGGTCGACACAAAGGCAACGCACAACTCCATCTCGGACACAAAGGTCCAACGCTTGGATCTGGTGGTAGAAAAAGACCCGAACAAGATGAAGATAGTCAACTCAGCGGCTCGTCATGTGTAGAGAGTGGTCAAGGGAGTGAAGATAGAGCTGGAAGACTGGACGGGAGTCACCGATCTCACGACTGCACCACTAGACGACTTCTACATGATCCTAGGTATAGACTTTCTTACTTCAACAAAAGCGATTCCAATGTCATACTTAGAACTCGTCGAGATTATGGTCGAGGGCATGTCGTGCATGGTGAGTGTTGCACGAGACAAGTCCACGAAGGGGAAAGCCTCTCCGTCATCCAACTCAAGAAGGGTGTTAAACACGAAAAAATGACCTACTTAGTAGTACTTATAATGGAAGAGACGCCCGCACAGAGAGATCTTCCGTCAGAATTAGCAACGTCCCTACGGAGTTTGGGAATGTCATGTCGTGAATGCTTCCAAAGAGGCTACCTTCATGGAGGGAGGTGGACCACGCTAGCGACTTGAGTCGGGCACAAAGTTGCCCGACATAGCCCCATATAGCATGATCCTGCCAGAGCTCGATGAGTTCGTTGAGTTGAAGAAGCAACTAAAGGAGCTGCTTGAAGCAAGATTCATTAGGCCGTCCAAGGTCTCGTTCGGTGCAGCGGTGTCATTTCAAAAGAAGAAGAATGAAAGCCTTCATTTGTGCATCGACTATCATGCACTTACCAAGGTGACCGTCAAGAACAAATATCATATCTCGTTAGTGGCGGACTTGTTCGATTAATTGGGAGAAGCGAGATACTTCTCCAAGCTGGATTTCTGTTCAGAATATTTTAGGTGTGTATAGCCGAAGGGGACAATAGTAAGACTGCGTGCGTCACGAGATATGGAGCTTATGAGTTTTTAGTCATGCCTTTTGGAGTAAAAAAATGCCCCCGCGACGTTTTGTATTTTGATGAACAAATTCTTCCACCCATATCTCGATCTGTTCGTCGTGGTATATCTCGACGATGGGTATGGCAGACATACTTGAGCGTGTCAAGATAGGTATGGCAGAGGACCCATACACACCAGCGTTGGTGCAGCTCACTCGCGAAGGCAAAATGAGAAGGTTTTGGCTAAAGGACGAAGTTCTCTACACGAAGGACGATAAGGTAGCCGTGCCCAAGTGAGGTGGCTTGCTTAGAGAGCTACTTAAAAAGAATGCCACGACACCAAGTGAGCTGAAAATCCGGATCAAAAAAGGACATTGGCGTTACTGGAGGTTGCCAACTATTTGCCTCGCATGTGCGAGGATGTGGAGTATTACGTGCGCACTGACTTGTCTACCAGCAAGACAAGGTGGATCACTAGCGACCCAGCGGCCTGCTTGAGCCTCTCCTCGTGCCAAATCGACCATGGGAGAGCATCTCGATAGACTTTATCTGCACTTTTTCTAAGATGGAGACACTCGTGTCTATCCTTGTGGTAGTAGACCAATTCTCCATGTACAGGACCTTCATAGCTGCACTAAGCACCAACGGACTGTATCGCAAAGGAGGTTGCGTTCTTGTTCATATCTCATGCAGTGAAGTTTTTGGACATCCCGGATAGCATTATCAGCGATCGAGACCCCAGCTTCACGGAGAAGTTCTGGACGGAGATTTTTAAGATCCTAGGGTCGGATCTACACTTCTCGATTCCACCACAGACGGTCAGACTGAGCGAATCAATTCTCCACTTGAGGAGTACTTGCGGCACTTTGTCAATGCCAACCAGCAGGATGTGGTGCATCACCTTAACATTGCTCAATTATGCTACAATCGCAAAAGGAGCGAGTCGTCCCACAACAGTCCATTCGAGTTGGTAATAGGTCAACAGTTGCTCATCCCAGACACGCTGACTACGAGGACATCGTGAAGAACAAATAGGCAACTCTAGAGGGGGGTGAATAGAGTTTATGACAATAATGTCCAATTAAAAATTAAACTCTTTCACAACAGAAAACAATCAGAGTAAATGCGGAAATAGTAAAGAGCAAGAAAGCATACGCAAACACAGCCGATTTTAACCTGGTTTCCCTCGTGGAGGACTAGTCCAGACCTGAGAACTCTAGCTCAAGATTAAATCCACTATTTGTGAAATAGTAGTTACATCCCGTGCCTTTTCTTCAGAAGAGCACGTCAACTTCTTACAGAGATCGCAGTGGCGATGCTTGGAATTTTCCAAGCGACTTCTTGAACTCTTGCACAAACTCCTAACTGAAAAGTACTGAGCACTTGAGGCTTAGGGAGCTTGTGGCTAGTAGATGAGAAGGGTATGGCTTGTATAAGGCTTTAGAGAGAAGAGAAGAGAAGATTGGATGATTCAAAATGAAAGAATTCATGGCCTATTTATAGGATACCATACAGGCAGAATTCGGCCAGAATTCTGGTTGGAATATTCAAAAATTTGGCCGTTGGACAACTTGCATCCAGCCAACCCTAAAAATTAGGGTCCTGGAATTTAGGAGGCAGAGTTCGGCCCGAACTCTGTGTGGAGGCAGAGTTCGGCCCGAACTCTGTCTCCAGAGCACAGAATAGGTCAAATGGACCAATGGTCTATTTGGATGTTTAGTGGGGCTTTTGGTTTGAGGTATAGGTATAGTCTAAGTCTCAAAATGCTCAACACAGCTCAGTTTACATAAATCTAGACTCAAATAAAGTATAAAATACAGACTCAAATTTATGAAGCTTTGCAGGTGCGAGCTGTCGTCTGGCTTGTACCGAATTCAGTCTTCATGTGTCGTATTGAAATATTACAAGTATCATGTTGTCAATTGTATCAATATATGGTTGACTGTGATTTTGTGTCAACAATCTCCCCCATATTGATAATTGACAAAATGATATTTGTATATTCAATATTCATACCTAGACACATTTAAAAATAGCGTAGCTCCCCCGTAATAGGTGCAGCTAGCAATAGTTCCCCCGAAAACATTGCCTGTGGTCCTGATAACAATATTCTTTTCCCAAAGCACAGATACACAAAAAAATGATAATATAATATGAATATATTAAAATAGTTTTCCCCCTTTTGTCAGTTATCAAACAACCAGAATAATGAATGGCAAACACACCAAAAATAATAATGATAAACTGCATAAAACTGAGAAACTGCAGAATAAAATGTCTCCAAGAGTCACATAATGAGTTCTAGTACAACCAAAGTGCAGAAACAAAAACAACTACATCAACTAAAAATGCAGAAAAGCATAAACTACGATCCTCAGCAGCAGCAGCAAAGAGAAATCCATATCCATCATCGAGCTCGTGAAGGCCCACCATCGTCGGATAGATCAGTGAATGAACGACGAGGGTCCACGAAAGCCGCATTCGGATCCAGGTAGCGGATAACCCAAGGGTCATCGATACGGTATCCATCGCGAGCAGGATCCCGCTCCATGGGAATAGGCATAGAAGGATGCCGGGGACATAGAGTACTGAATATCGTGCAGTGAGTTGCTAATGACACTTATCTGCAAGGTAGTCCGGTAGTCAAGCTGAGTCCAGCGATCATCCTCTAAGGTGAATCGATCGCGGAGCATAGTCTGGAGTGACTCAAGAGTAGCAGGAGGAGGAGGAGGATCATGTCCAAGAGGAGGGGCGTCGGGCTCATCGTCAGAGTGCTCAGACACAACATGTGAGCCAACTGCTGCCTGAAGCCGCCGTGCCTTATAGAGGAAGACAAGGGCAGATAGGAACTGGCACTCATCAAGAGGTACACGAAAAGCACGAAAGAGCATAGGAAGATAAAGAGCATAAACCAAGGACCTTGGTTTCTTCCTAGCATTAATCATCCAGTCCATCATGGTACGTGGAAGATTAAAAGGAACATGAAAATGGAGGTGATACAAAGCAGAGATTTCAAAGTATGTAACCTCATCGGTCGATCCTGCTTTGGACAGAATCGTGTTAAAGACGATCCGATGAAGTTCATAAAAGTTAAGGATTGAGAAACTTGGCGAGAAGCTTACGAGGACGTGTGTTAGGGGTACACAAGTCGTCCTTAAAGCTTTCTAGGGATGACCCATCGGGAAATAGAAACTTTCGAGCTTCAACAAGTTTTTTCTATGAATTTGGCTCCGGGAGTTCAAGGTGTCCGGCCAAGTCGAAATCATCAAAAGAAATATCAATGCCCGCAACCGTGAGAATATATGTGTATCATTGTCAGTAAGGTTGCAGTAAAACATTTGTATGGCATTGAGATATATAACCGAATTGGTAGTGACAAGTTCATCAAGACAAAGATCATGAAAAAGTGAATCATATTGAGAAAATATAGTAAAATTTATAGGATGACCCGCATACACCGGACGTGACCGAAAATCACTAAACCATTCATTGGAAGCATCAAGTGATACAAATATCCGGTTATCATACGTGTTGGGGTCGAGTGGACTAGGTGGGTTGAACAACGGGTGAATGGGTTGTTGATTGGGTTGTTCAACGGGTGGTTCAACACGAGGAGGAGCATTCGAAGAGGACGCACCCTCGGTTCGAAGTCTCTTCCCCCTATTGAACAACTTGGGAGCCATGAAATAATAAAGAAAATTGAGGAATTGTAGATGGAGAGAAGTGTGGAAATATACCTCAATTTGATGATGAAAGATAAAGGAGAATGGTGAGAGAATCCTTCTCCTTGAGTTTTGAGAAGAATTATGCTCTAGGAAGGAAGAACTAGGGTTAGGGTTTGGAGAAAAATAGTTTGGAGAAGTTAGGAAGGTGGCAATGGAGGAGAGAGAAGAGGGGAACCCGATTTTTTAGTGTAGGGGTTCGAATGGTCGGAGCAAATGTGGACCATTGGATCACAATCTGATCAGCGGCTGAGTCTGCTTTCGGTTCTGGAACAGCCAGACCGAATTCGGCCCGAACTCTGGGTAAGGCAGAGTTCGGCCCGAATTCTGGTTTATGGTACCAGAACAGAAATCAGGCTAGAGAAGAAATTTGATCAAGAAAGACAAAAATAATAAGTAGATGAAAAAATATAAAAAGTAGACCATGTAATAAACAAGGAAATATGCCCCAATTCAATATTTTGAAGCTGCCATGGGGTAGCTGCAGGAGCCGGATCCCCGCTAGCGGTAGTCCTGAGGACTAGTGCACCGTGTCGCTTAGGCTTTTACGCCTTGTTGTCAGAAGGACCCTTTCGGCTTATACCCATGGCAAGTTCATCATAAAGAATCAAGACATAATCGATATTTACGCAGGTTACTTTAATGAATAACAGCTTCATCCAAAATTCCTAGTTCACGACAAAGAAAGTTAAAACGCTCTTCGGATAGAGGTTTGGTAAAGAAATCTGCTAGCTGATGATCGTTGTCAATAAATTCTAAGTTAATAGTGCCATTTTGCTGATGATCACGCAAAAAGTGGTGACGTATTTCAATGTGCCTCGTGCGTGAGTGACATATGGGGTTCTTAGTGAGATTTATAGCACTAGTGTTGTCACAAAATATAGAAATGTGCATAAACGATAAGTTATAGTCTTCAAGGGTTTGCTTCATCCACAGAATTTGTGCACAACAACGACGAGCTGCAATATATTCAGCTTCTGTTGTGGATAGTGCGACAGAATTCTGCTTCTTGCTAAACCAAGAGACTAGAGCCTTTCCTAATAAATGACACGTGTCGCTCGTACTTTTACGGTCGACCTTGCATCCGGCGAAATCAGCATCAGAGTAACCAATGAGGTCAAATGATGTTGACTTGGGATACCATAGGCCCACTGTAACCGTACCCTTAAGGTATCGAAAGATACGCTTAACAGCAGTCATGTGTGATTCCTTAGGATTAGCTTGATATCTAGCACACAGGCAAATACTAAACATAATATCAGGCCGACTAGCAGTTAAATAAAGTAGACTGCCTATCATACCTCGATACTTACGTTGATCCACAGGTTTGCCGCTATCATCTGGTTCTAGTTTAGTTGTAGTAGCCATTGGAGTGCTGATTGGTTTGACGTTGTCAAGCTCGAATTTCTTCAGCATGTCCTTTGTATACTTTGATTGACAGATGAAAGTTCCATTTGACGTTTGTTTGACTTGCAGTCCAAGAAAGTAATTGAGCTCCCCCATCATGCTCATCTCAAACTCGGTCTGCATACACTTAGCAAAATCTTGACAGAGGGTTTCATCAGTAGAACCAAATATAATATCATCCACGTAAATTTGTACTAAGAGAATAGTGTCTTTGAAAGATTTTATAAAAAGTGTAGTGTCAACTTTCCCTTTTGAAAAACCTTTTTCAAGCAAGAAATTGCTTAGCCGTTCATACCAAGCTCTAGGGGCTTGTTTGAGACCATATAGCACTTTCTTGAGCTTGAAAACATGGTCGAAAAATTTGTGATTCTCAAAACCAGGGGGTTGTTTTACAAAAACTTCCTCCTTAATAAATCCATTCAAGAAAGCACTTTTAACATCCATTTGAAACAATTTGAAATTTTGAAAGTTAGCAAATGCGCAAAGCATCCGTATGGATTCTAATCTCGCAACAGGAGCATACGTCTCATCGTAGTCGATACCTTCCTCTTGGTTGTATCCTTGAGCTACTAGACGAGCTTTGTTGCGTGTAACTGAACCATCTTCATTTACTTTGTTTCGAAAAATCCATTTAGTACCAATAATCGAGTGATTTACCGGCCTAGGAACAAGTTCCTAAACTTGGCTCCTCTCGAATTGGTTAAGTTCTTCTTGCATGGCAGAAATCCAAAATTCATCATTAAAAGCTTCTACAATGTTTTTCGGCTCAATTTGTGAAATGAAGGCAGTACTAGCAATGGAGTCTCTTATTGATGATCTAGTACTTACTCCACGTGAAACATCGCCTATAACCAAATTTTCTGGATGTGACGGCTTGAAAGAAAATTTCTTTGGCAAGCCCTCCAGAGAATTGGTTTCAGTGGTTATGTTCATTGGAGTAGAAGTTGATGGTTCAACATCATCATCAAGAGTAGCTGCTGCACTGCTATCCTCATCAAAAGTCACATTTGTAGACTCTTTCACAATTAATGAGCGTTTGTTGAACACTCTATATCCCTTACTCTTGGCCGCATAGCCAAGAAATATACCATCGTCAGCTTTGGCATCAAATTTGCCTAAGTTGTCTTTGGTGTTAAGGATAAAACATCTACAACCAAAAACACGAAAATATGAAACGTTTGGAGTTCTTCCAAACCAAAGCTCATAGGGTGTTTTCTTCGTAATAGGACGAATTAGCACCCTATTTAAAATATGGCACGCTGTACTGACAGCTTCAGCCCAAAAATATTTCGGAAGAGAGAATTTATTTAACATGACTCTAGCCATATCGCCAAGAGTCCTATTCTTCCGCTCCACAACACCATTTTGTGAGGAATTCTTGGACAAGAAAACTCATGATTAAAACCATTTAAATCACAAAACTTTTCAAAATCAGTATTTTCGAATTCGCCTCCATGATCACTTCGGATTCGAGTAATCATGTAGCATTTTTCGTTTTGAACCTTTTTAGCAAAAATTTTGAAAACGGAAATGGTATCACTTTTGTTTGCAAGAAAGAAAACCCAAGTAAATCTCGAAAAGTCATCTACTATAACAAAAGCGTAGAGTTTTCCACCAAGACTGGCTACTATACTAGGACCAAATAAATCTATATGAAGTAATTGCAAGGGTCTAGTAGTACTCACAGAGTTTATGGAATGAAATAAGGACTTCGTTGCCTTATTCAACTCACATTCGGCACATACAGTGTCCTTTTTGAATGTGATGTCGGGCAAGCCTCTAACTAGCTTCTTAGTCGATAGCCTGGATATAGTATCCATATTGGCAAGACCAAGACGCTGGTGCCACAGTAATCTTTCATCCTTGTGAGCATAGAGACATCTTCCTGCACTGTTAGTGTCTCTAGATAGATAGAAAATATAAATATTATCCTCTCTTATCCCTTCAAAAGCAATGTCTCATGTTGACCTATCATAAATAAAGCATTTATTTTGTCCAAAGTTAATATCATACCCATGATCAGCAAGATGACTTATGCTAAGCAGGTTATGCTTTAACTCGGTCACTAGGCAGACATCCTTTATTACAGGAGAAGGAGGATGACCTATAGTACCATTACCAATGATATATCCTTTAAGGTTGTTGCCGAAGGATACATACCCTTCCCTCTTCATCGATAGTGATGCGAAAAGATTTGCGTCTCCCGTCATATGTCGCGAGCATCTACTATCGAGAATCCACTTACTCTTAGTTGAGGAGGGAAGGTCCACCTACATCAAGAGTAGATGTGACCTTTGGTATCCAAGTTCTTGAGGGTCATGAAAAGTTAGTTTTCGGCAACCATGCATATATGTTTCTATCTACTAATCTCCTAACTCTACATTGTGGAAATGTGTCCATGTAATCCACAATAAGTACAAATAGCATTCCTATTTATGTTAGGAGCATGTTGATGATGTCTATATGTAGAGTGATGTGGAGTAGCATGGTGATGATGTCTATATGTAGAGTGATGTGGAGTAGCATGGTGATGATGTCTATACGTAGAGTGATGTGGAGTATGATGATGATGTCATCCATAAGCAGTATGATGGTGATTTTGTTTTTGTGCAATATAGTGATGATTGTATCTATGTGTAGTATGGTGATTCTGTGTCATATGAGAATTATTTCTACGTGCATGTGGTTTGTGTGCTTTATGAAAGTGGGTGTACATATAAGCATGATTTCGTGCTGCAGGTGGATGACGTGGTGACTAGAATGAGTAGTGTCATGCTTTGTGAGTGTCTCATGTGATTGGGTTTGAGGTTGAGCAACCTGTTTTCCCAATCTAGTCTCTAATTTCTTAGAGACAGCCTGCAGTTCATTAATCTTAGTGTTCAAACCATAAATCTTAGTGATAGAGATCTTGTGTCTATTCTTTTCTTCAGCGATCTCAGTATTGAGTACTGTGATCTCTTGTGTTTGCTTTTCTATACGTGCTTCGGCATCATGTAGGCTTAATTTAAGCTTAGACACCTCATTTGTGACTTCCGTGGGTGAAGTGTCTCTACTATTATCAAGCAATGAAAGAGTCTTTGAATCTCGACTTCATAACTTTTGATCTTTTCCTTGACGTGTTTATATTTACCAATGACTTTCTTGTGGTCATTGAGTAAATCATTGAATGCATCGCCAAGTTCATCAAATGTGAAATCATCGAGAGTTTCGCTTGTTACCTTGTCGGATGTAGCCATTAGGCAAACATTGGCGGTGTCTTAAGAGAGTCTTTTCTTCCTCGGAGTCACTAGCTTCGCTTTCATGCCAAATGCTTGTGTTGGCATATTTCTTTGAGGAAGCTTTCTTGTATGGTTTCTCATATCGGTTGCTCTTCTGTGAATGGACAGTCTTTTCGGACGTGTCCAGTCTTCTTGCAACCGTAGCATGTTGGCTCTTCTTCATCATCTTCTTGTGGTTCCTTCTTTCTTCGATTGAAGCGAAGGAATTTCTTGAAGTTGCGGTTAAGGAGAGCTTGATCTTCACCTTCCGAGTTGTCGTCATCCGTCTCTTCAGGATCAGCCCTTCGTCGGTGAGCTTTAAGGGCAATCTCCTTTGTCTTAGGAGCAGGCTCTTCGAAGTCTTTGAGGTCAAGCTATGAGTCATCAGCTTTCCCATCAAAGTCTCCATGGACATAGTCGTGAGATCATTTCCTTCTATGATGGCTGTCACCTTAGGGTTCCAAATCTTTGGTAGCCCCCTAAGTATCTTGCGGATCTTCTCGTGATTTGTATATTGTTTGCCGAGAGAATACAAGGGGTTGATGATGTCGAGGAATCTTGTAATCATTTGTGTGATCGTCTCATTTGGCTTCATCTTAAAGCCTCATATTCTTGAGTGAGACGACTTATTTTTGACTCCTTCACTTGAGTGGTTCCTTCATGCGTCACTTCTAGAAGTCTCCATACTTCGTGAGAGGTGGTGCATGTTGAGACCCTGTTGAACTCATTCATGTCTATAGCACAGAATAAAGCATTAATAGCTAGCGTCTAGACTTGCCTGTTTCTTCTCCTCGTCAGAATATTTGTCATGGGTTTTCTCAACGAGATCACCATTGACAACTATCCTGGCGGACTTTTTGTAACCATCGGTGACAATGGTCCACAGGTCGAAGTCTAGCGACTTGAGATAAAAAACTCATCCTTGTTTTCCAATAGGTGTAGTTAGTTCCATCAAATAGGGGAGGCCTATGAGTGGACTGCCCTTCACCGTGATTGGAAATCATGGATTGTGTGGTTGCCATGGATCAGCTCTAGGATGTTAGTCCTTGTTGAGAGAACAGAGCTCTGATACCAATTGAAGAACAAATAGGCAACTCTAGAGGGGGGGTGAATAGAGTTTATGCAATAATGTCCAATTAAAAATTAAACTCTTTCACAAAAAAACAATCGAGTAATGCGGAAATGGAAATAGTAAAGAGCAAGAAAGCATACGCAAACACAGCCGATTTTAACCTGGTTTCCCTCGTGGAGGACTAGTCCAGGCCTGAGAACTCTAGCTCAGGATTAAATCCACTATTTGTGAAATAGTAGTTACACCCCATGCCTTTTCTTCAGAAGAGCACGTCAACTTCTTACAGAGATCGCAGTGGCGATGCTTGGAATTTTCCAAGCGACTTCTTGAACTCTTGCACAAACTCCTAACTGAAAAGTACTGAGCACTTTGAGGCTTAGGGAGCTTGTGGCTAGTAGATGAGAAGGGTATGGCTTGTATAAAGCTTTAGAGAGAAGAATAGAAGATTGGATGATTCAAAATGAAAGAATTCATTGCCTATTTATAGGATACCATACAGGCAGAATTCGCCAGAATTCTAGTTGGAATATTCAAAAATTTGGCCGTTGGACAACTTGCATCCAGCCAACCCTAAAAATTAGGGTCCTGGAATTTGAGGCAGAGTTCGTCCGAACTCTGTGTGGAGGCAGAGTTCGGCCCGAACTCTGTCTCCAGAGCACAGAATAGGTCAAATGGGCCAATGGTCTATTTGGATGTTTAGTGGGACTTTTGGTTTGAGGTATAGGTATAGTCTAAGTCTCAAAATGCTCAGCACAGCTCAGTTTACATAAATCTAGACTCAAATAAAGTATAAAATAGACTCAAATTTATGAAGCTTTGCAGGTGCGAGCTGTCGTCTGGCTTGTACCGAATTCAGTCTTCATGTGTCGTATTGAAATATTACAAGTATCATGTTCAATTGTATCAATATATGGTTGACTGTGATTTGTGTCAACACATCAAAAAAAACTCCACGGCTCACCAGTTTACCTCGACTTCAAAGAAAATGCAGATACATTTCTAGTGAAAGTCACACGTAAAATCAAAAAAGGGTCGATGCGAAGCGAAGGCTTGTCAAGTACAAGGAAGGGGACATGGTGATAATCAAACTTCAATCATAGCAGTTCAAGGTGTTCTGCAAGGTGCACAAGGGATTGATTCGCAAGTATGAAGGCCCCTTCGCGGTCCTCAAGAAGGTGGACAAAATTGCCTACAAACTCAAACTTTCCGCCAAGCTGAAGATTCATCATGTCTTTCATGCAAGTTGCCTCAAGCCTTATCATGCAAACTTGGAGAACCCGACGAGGAGTTTCGAAGCGGCTCACAGCAACCATGACAATGTCTTTCGACAAAGAAGTGGAAGTCATGCTTGATTCAATAACCATTCGCCGACGGCATTTTACCTTACGTAGAGTACCTCATCAAATGGAAGAAAATTTCGTACGATATGTCCAGCTGGGAGCACGCTGACATTTAGCATCAGTTCGAGGACAATATCCAAGAATTTTTTTGACGTACGTGTGACGAGGACATCAACACAATAGGTGAGGAGAATGTCAAGCATACTATTTTTCGCCCTACCGAGACTCCTCTGCATAACCCTCACCGGACAGGAGTTTAGCTGGAAGCTTCTGGAATCTCCAGAAGGTGGTGGAGTCTTCTTGGATTCTCATGAGTCTATTTAGCTTTCTATAAGTTTTAGAATCTTCTATATAAATATCTAGGACCTAGAAGTTTCTTGTAAAGTGCTAGAAGTTTCTTGTAAGGCCCTTGGGAGCCTATAAATAAGTGAAAGCCTCATTTGTTCCTCACTACCGAATCTTGTAAGCTTCTTTAAATATAGTGAAGTCTTCCAAGTTCCACTCTTGCTCCACTATTCTCTTCTTTTCTTAGCAATCTAGCTAAGTTCACTCGGAAAAGGCTTACTCGGTCTTCGAGGAGGAAACTTGTGATCCGCACAAGTCGAAATGTAGAAAAAAATACTAAGTCCATGACAGTGAGCTTAAACTCAATGTCCCTAGAATTGAACAGGTACAAAAATGGCATGATTATATAAATGTTATAGAAAATAAGGAAATTTCAACAGGTACAATTGGTCAGAGTTTCATGTCCTTTTAATTTATTTTAAAAGTAAGATGGACTAAAACATCGACATTGCGTAGCTTTTTCATATAATTAGTTAAATGTTTTAACCAAGAGGCATATATACCTCCAGCTTATGAATGGCTTTTGCAACATGCCAAAGAGAGCTCATATCACCATCAACTTGGCATTCCTACAGAAATTATAGAAATGATCAACAAAGAAAGAAAACAAAAGATGCACAATGTATAGAAGGCATTAAAAAGCCAAAAAAAGCCTGTATCAAACAGTTGCATTTATCATACCCTGAAAGAGTAATCAAGATCAAAAGACAGTACATCCTCATCCAACGGCAGTGCATACAACGGGTACTCCCCCAGAGTTAGCAAATGATGAACCTTTTCTTCCTCGAAGATCTGCTCGTGCAAAAAATGTACACTACATAAGATAGCACCAACATCAAAAGTTGACCGGGAAATCGATCAGAGGTTCCAATCTCCTAGGTGTATTGTGTGCTTAATTATAAATGGGAGATGAACAGAGATATCCAGGTAGCTAGTGATTAAGAAACAAACCCGTAGTGGTCTGCCCTGGCAATGAATCATGGGAATAGCGGTTAGACTGAGTGGATTGTGTGGTGAGATCAGCCCAAGTTGTGGAATAGTATAGATCAACCCAAGTAGTGGGTTGACTTAAAGGATATGACAGATGCGAAAACAAAACAAAAAACGAGGCTCTATGCATAGAGAACGAAAACTGATATTAAGTCGCAGAGATAACAAAAGATGCAATATGACCCCAATTTTCAGGGGCGTAGGATGTAATAGAATAACCTGTTGCAATATATATATATATATTATATATATAATATTATATATATATATATACTCACATACACTTTTTAAAGACATTTTTGTAACTGGTAATAAATCACCAAACATATACACCTACCTCCGCCATCAAGAAATACATGTATATGTTACTTAAGAGACATGTTTTATAACGGTATTAAATCATCCAAACATATCAGCAGTCAAAAAAGAATTCTACCTTCTCACAGACAACTGTACGGCGTGGGAAAATAAACAAAGTACTCCTTCTGAAGACCTTTTGAAATGTCGTTCTGAATATGAGATGAAATAAATTTCATTAAGTTAAGTCGAGAACGGACAAGATACAGCACTTTAGTGCTTTCTGTCTGGATAGGCTCTGCAGATAGATGGCGTAATTCCACACCATTTTCCTGTTCAAGACAAGAACAATGTGATAGTCATAAGCATGACGTAATAACTGCAGCATGTGCAAGGCAACATAAAATAATAAAAAATTGAGATGTAATGAGCATTATGGAATAAGTTAAATATGATAACTGAAATATGTAAACAGAAGGAATTTAGTTTAAAAAATAGATGTGAGATGGGAATACTTTTTCTGGCAACTTCTCTAGGAAAATATCATCTATAAAAACTGACATATTTCTCACACGACTGCAATTACATGTGTAATGACTACTCAGGCATAAGAATGCCAAGTATCATAGGAATCTGGTGGACAAGGTTTTAGTAAGTAAAATCAGTTAAGTATAGGAATGGTGTTCCATCTTTGATGTTAATGTAAATACTGAGAAAGCCAACACCATGACATCGTCGGGTTGTATTAGTGGACAAAGTAAGCTACAGATAAAGGAAGTAACATGAACCACAAGGGAAATGTTGTTCCGGCTCGGTAGATAACATGATTTTGGCACATAGAGTTGAACTTACCAGTAACTTAGCTAGAACTTCAGCAGTCAGTATCATTTTTATCAGGAGATAAAAATGCAGTGCTAGCCTTTCAAAAGATTTAGAAGAAATGTATATGTTCCCTAAGTGGAAACATCAACAGGAACTCTGGCATATTAATATCCCATCAAGTTAATAGGAGCATAAAGCTTGCCAGTTGGGTGGAAAAAATTTTAAGCGACCAAGGAAAAATATGATCAAGTTATTATTTAGGACATAGGAGAGCTGCACAAGGAGTAAGTGAAAACCAAAGAAATGGCATGTCACAAAAGAATACGCCCCTTAGTAGGCAAAGAGTATGCTAACATGCATAATAATACATTAATGATCGTCCATGAAGACCAATGCATGTATTATATCAAAGTTAACGGCAATAAAATTATAAACACCACTTGGTTGGGGAAAAAAGTATACATCAATGAGAACATGGAAAAACTTCAAACTAAAGAGACGTCATTGGCAGGACGTTCAGGCACATTCTGCAGCAAAGGATCATATTGGGAGGTGGCAAATTAAGGTTAAGGGAGGCTGTGAGACCACTGTGGCAGCAGGAGGGAGGTTAATATTTCCCATGCATAACATAATGAAATGGCTGTGAGGATATGCACAGCCCATATGTGGGATTTCTGCTTCTACTGCAATGTGGAGACATCTTATGCTATCAAGGAACCAGATCATGACGTAACTTGTCTCTTAAGTTCTTAACTTCACTGACCGCTCACCAGAGTATTGAAAACAGAATATTTATGAAGTCAACTAGAAGGCCCTAGAGGTGGACAACTACACAAGGTCGATGGAGACAGGTTGATGAACTTCCAAGGTAATTGTCTTAGACGATGGGAAGGGCTGGTCACAGATTCACAGTTAAGCAAAAGGGGGGAATCTACTTCCGCAGTTATAGTTCAACTCCCAGTGATATTGACGTGGATGAACATGATTATTCTCAAAATGGTGTAATAGTTTCTTAGACTATCCAAAAAAAAAAGTCAACTTAATGTGCATGTGCAACTATATATGTTTGTTCTTTGTTTTGATATCCAGGTGTATGACCTTCAAGCCCATATATCTTCACCACCTACCATAGCCCATAAAGCAAATATGGGAATCAGTAGAGTTATTGAAGGACTGAATTGATGATAACACCGGTAAGAGTGAATCATAAACAAGGTAGCAGGTGCTCTCATATGATTTCAACTTCCAAGTAAGAATCCCTACTGCCTCTTTAGTCAGCAAACAGAGCCAATAACTTATAAATGTAAATGAGCAATCTAAGACTCCCAAACTCCAAACATGGTGATCCTGCTTATGCATCTTGACATCAAAATGGTGAGATTGATTCTTGGAAACCGCTATTATTTTAAGTTTTTAGGTGTCCTACACTGTTAGATTTAGATTATAAGTAGGGGAAATATCCTTAGAAATGGTAAGGGGGTCTACATAACATTGAAATACCAAGTAACACAACAACCGCTATTATTTTAAGTTTTTAGGTGTCCTACACTGTTAGATTTAGATTATAAGTAGGGGAAATATCCTTAGAAATGGTAAGGGGGTCTACATAACATTGAAATACCAAGTAAACAACAAAACAAACCCTTCTTCCGAAATCTTTGGAGGCAGCCACATTCTGTGGTAAGCTACTTGAATCTTTATGCAGCACTGTTAAGGGCCAAGTCATCTAATATCAGCAAAGTTATATCCTTTTCGTAGCATCAATCCAAGCTCAGGCCTAACACTTGTTAATTGTTATAGCAGATCCTTTAAGAGGCATCCATTTGTCTCCATTTTACATATCAAAACCATCTTAAAAGATTTTATCCTTAATTGACAACACCACTTCCCACAAAACTGTGTCTTCTAGTATAGTGTCTACCACTAGTCATTCTCATTTCAGCTAAAGCTCATTTCTTGAGGTCTTGTTACAACTTACTTTACCCCCCAACATTTTCACACAGAATCCTTTATCTTATAGCTATCTTAGAGAACTCTCCTTTCAACTTTAAGATACAATATGATCAAACATACAAAAGCACTCCCCAGCATAAAAATCCTGCTTTAATTGCATAATTACATCCTTTTTACCTCATCATCATGATGAATAGTTGATAGAATATCACTCTCAAGTATATGAGAAAAGACCATTTCCTTTTAGAGTAGTTTAACTTTGAGGTAACAAGAACTGTACTTCAGTGACATCAGTCTTTTGACTCTTTTTTATTTCCTTTTCTTGGTTTTGCTATAGTAGCTATGGATAGAGTTATCCGACTTAATGCGTGCACCCTCTCTTAACACACCCTCTCTTAACGTATAAAGCCTAACAAGTGACTCTTAAGTGTATGTGGCATTAATTCGTTGATGTATGGGCAATTAAATTTACGACAAACAGACCCAAGCCCCTTCAAGATGGTTATTTTAATTCAAGGTTTCTAATCCACTTTATGCTGCATTAGCCCTTTCATATATAGTACATGAGGAACAAGAAGAAACGGCATCTAGAAAAGGTTCCATGG
>JANAVB010005870.1:0-41794 GCA_029216955.1 Iris pallida
GAACAAGAACTTGTGACTTGGGCAATCTCCCCTTCGCTAAGACACTCTATCAGACTCAGCATGATCCCACAGATCAGGATCACAGATGGCCGCTAGGACTGACTTACAATAAGGGTCAAGAGACGACCAAAATTAGTTTCAGGACAGGATAACCCAACCCTCTGGACCGGCCCCGCATGCTAACACTTGTTTATGTATCATCTTTGCTGCACACAAATACTTCAATGGTAGTGGTCAGCGAGAAGAGGTATAATCTCTAAGATTAGACGGACGATTTCGAAATCGAACCGAAAAGATGTGTGGATGTGTGTAAAAATTGAGAATAATGAGCCTAAAAGATATACAACGTACCACGTATAAAATTTCGTAT
The DNA here is from genome assembly GCA_029216955.1 of Iris pallida. Classification (NCBI taxonomy): domain Eukaryota; kingdom Viridiplantae; phylum Streptophyta; class Magnoliopsida; order Asparagales; family Iridaceae; genus Iris; species Iris pallida. The sequence continues at coordinate 371 of JANAVB010005870.1, forward strand.
ATTATGTTGGATATTGCAAAAAAAAAAAAAAAGGAGACATCGTACCTGATTTTGAAATTCAAACTACATTGCTCCAGGGAGACGCGTCAGAGACGTTCCTTGTATATTATCTTTTAGCCAGGACTTTTGAGTACAACGAGGTAAAAGGGAAAGAAAATACGGCACTTGGAGATATAATAATGCTTGAAAGCTATGAATTATGAATGATTTTTTTTTTCTTCTTGTTGTTGTTGTTGTCTAGTTTCTTCCTGTTTTAACAAATGAATTTACTTCCTCTCCTTTCCACTCTCCTAAAGCAACAAGTTTCATTTTTACTGATACAAAATTATTAACTTGTATTTTTCATCGCAATTATCCGTCTTCATTTCTATTTTAATGAAGAAAGTGAAGTTAGTATGTTATTTATATATTAATTTATTCTGTATGATGTATCGCTTCGTGTCATATCCTAGTTTGTCAATATTGTTGCATCGTTGCATACGTTTTGTATTCTATTGCCGAAGTCCATATCCATTCAATAAAGATTGTTCACGTACTCAGATCATCATTAGTAAGGCTAATCCCAATTTCTAAATTCAGAACGTCAATTTCTAGATTCAGAAAGTTGGAGTCTGTTATATAGAATAATAAAGTTCAATTAGATTCCTATCGCCGTCCCAGGAACATGAGATAACATGGGCCTTAAATTTCTACATCCAGAATGTAGGATCTCATTTTGTAAAATATTAAGGCTCAATTTGAAGTACAATTTCTACATTCTAGAAAAAATTTATGTTATTTTTTGAAAAAGAAAGAAGGATGCCGCCTGGGTCTATATCCATTTATTTTATTTGGGTCTCAAGATGTATTTGTTTACTATTAATTCTCATACAAATTCAACCCATTCTATATTTATTTTTTATTATAAATTTGGACCTCAAGTTGAATTTTTGAGCTTTATCTACTATTGATCTACTCATAATGGCATCTTGATTTGTGCACGATGCGGAAACGAAAACGACAATACTTTAACTTTATGAAGACAAAAAATTTAGCTTAGGCACAAAAAACTAAATTAATAACACAAGAAAACAAAATATTCGTGGTTCGGTCAAACTCGACCTAATCCTCGGGACAAGGAGAGAAATACTTTTTTGAATATTTAAAAAAAATATTACATGACTTTTGGTATGCATAATACTATATAGCCGAAATTTCTATATTTTTATGAATCAAATTTCAAATAATCAATTCCCTAGAAAATTGCATTTCCATTTTTGGCGAGTATATAAGTATTTTCAGAAAAAAAAAAAATCATAAATGATAAAAAAAAAATGATAGAGCGTTAAAAAATTGGAAAAGAAGTAAAAAACGAATCAGATATCAAAAACGACAAAAATAAAAAAAAACAAAAAATCAAATAAAACGACAAAAAGACAAAAAACGACAAAAAAAGACAAATCGACAAAAAGACAAGAAGAAGACAAGCGACAAAAAGACCAAAAAGGACCAAAAACGATAAGAAGGCAAAAAAGGAAAAAGACCAAAAAAAATAAAAATAACAAAAAACCAAAAAAAATTGACAAAAGACGTCAAAAAGGACAAAAAGACAAAAATCGACAAAAAAACAAGAAAAAGATAAAAACGATAAAAAGCGACAAAAAAGACAAAAAATAACAAAAAGGCAAAAAACCATAAGAAGGCCAAAAAAAACGAAAAAGACCAAACAACGAAAATAAAGCCATAAAAGAAAAGAAAATGACACAAAAAAAAAGGACAAAAATGATCAAAAACGAAAAAAGAAAAGAAAAAAATCGTTAAAAACGATAAAAAAGTTTAAACAAAACTTTTTTTGCCCTAGCAAAAATAATATACCCACCTATTCTTAAGGGATGGGATTTTCATGTTTTATGGATAAACTATTTATTGAGTATTTGTAATTTCCGGAAATAAATTTTTTATAGCCAGACAAACATGGTAATTGATTCCCACTCTAAAATATTCTAGGAATAAAAAAAAATACCGTGTACCAAACACACCCTAGATGACTACAATCGCACACACACCGCAAATGAGCAATCCTCACTTATGAAGATCTCGAATGAGATCTCTCTTTCTCTTGAAGATTCTTTTAATGGCCTCCTAGCAAACCCTACAAAACCTTTTATTGCTCTAGCACAATAGCCTCAAGCAATAGCTCTTCAATCTACGCGGCTGATTATAGGTATTAAAAACCCTCTCATAACTTGACTTAATCCTTGGAGTGATCCAGACCGTCGAATTGAAGAAAATAGATCTAAATCACATGAAATCTGAACCATTCCGGACCCGTATGTATGTCCGCTGGTATACTATTAGACCCAAATATTGGACCCCCAAACTTGCTCGAATGAACAAAATTGCACTTTCAAGTATGCTAGTAGTATAGCGGTAGTATGTCGCCGGTATGCATACATGCTGATACTCCCTTGATACTGACTGTTTTTGTTTGGAGCTTCTCCAAATCCTCCAACGACACTCATCGTACTACATATGAATACGAGCCAAATCCAAAAAATCTCCACCTTGACGAGATATTCACTTGTCACCTATGAGATAATTGTCGATGATTTGTGCTTATTTAACCTTAGCTCCAACTTTTTGGTCTTTCTTTTCGTTTTGCTAGAAGTGCGAAACTATCCACCGCTTTAATCCTCCACGAGACTGAATACGACCCTCATGCGATCCAGAACCGAGAAGTGACTCCACCAACCGCCGTGTTCTTTATGAAGTGACTAGTGAGCATTTCTGAATGCTATCGATTATATGCTGCACCATGCAAAATCATCCGTTGGAAGTTCATAAAAGTGTAGTGTATTGTCCTCTAGCTGCAATCCCCATTAACAAAGCTCTATATTTAACGCCGTCCACTTGAAATCTCAAAACCATGAATGTGCTTGATGTAGAATGAAATGATTCTATGTATTTGATGGTAAGTGTCTTCATTAGTGGAATATCAATTTCCTTTGTACAATAAGTCTTGGGAATTTTGAGCAATTTAAAGAAAGACGACCATTGCAACATTATTCAACCTGTCAGATGGCACTGGCAGCAGTTGCCCTTGCGCAACTTATGGGGGACATAAAATACATTTGATCATAAGTGTAAGAGAGAGAGAGAGAGAGAGAGGGAGAGAGAGAGAGAGAGAGAGAGAGAGGGAGAGATCAACAATAACATTTGTATACATATAATGTATCATTCATAAGCTTTCTTGCTAACTAATTCTAACAAAATGCTCCTAGATAACATGGTTGCATCTTTTATCAATTCTATGTAGCACCTTTTTGGATTAGTCATCCTAACTGTGCAATCAGTAGGTTGACCTATTTTCATAGCTCTTTATTTTGTTTCATACATATATTATCGATGTATGTATGTCGTAAATTTATTCCTTTCTCTGTTGCCTTATATTTCAACAGTTTAAGATGAAGCTTGCAAGGAATATTCCCTTTCCTCTCGGGCAAGGTTTCTGATAATATGAAACTGAAATTCACAATGACAGAGATCATTTCGGAAGATTACATACCACTGGTTTAAGCAAGTCTTCAATGATTTCCTGTGCTCGTCTCAGCCTCGCATTGACAATATTAACAGGCAACTCAGCCTCAACCAAGATGTGCAGTGGATCATTCAAGTGCTCCTAGCCTGGCCGTCCCCTAGGTTGTAGCTGGCCGTCCCCTAAGTTTTGATTAAATTACAAGATATAAAGCATACCAGAAGCATGTGTTGAAAATAAAAACAGAGCCACATAATCAACTATCTTCCTTCGGTCAGAGGGGTATTCCTTCCCAAGTATCTGAAATATTCAAGGAGAAGGCGGTCTTGATTAAGCAAAGAACATGTTCCTTCCAACAATCTGGAATATTTGAAGGAGTAAAAAGCATTTTCGATAAAGCAAGAAAAAAACAGAATATGACATGTTCTAAAACACTCAACTGTAAGCATTCAATATAAGAAATTAGATTTATACAAACCTAATAGTTGATGTGCAGGAATGTTAATATATTATCTTAGAGCTTGCAAAGTGACTCAAATATGTTCCTCAAGTGAATTAACCCAACCTTGACCGTGTGTTCATGCATGGTAAAGGACACTAGCGACATCTTAAATAGTCTCGAACAAACATTAAGTAGATAGGCCAATGCATCCTGTTCACCTTATGAACCAAGTTCAAGAGGCTTAAACTAGTTAAAGTAACGATCATGATTAAGTACAAAATAATATTGATATCTTATCCGAGAACGAAATGGCTAGAAGCAGGAAATTAGTACATGACAAGTGGCCTCGACTTGCACAGCAGGAAAAGATGATGCTCATTTCTGCCAACTGAACTTTCAGCGACCAGTGTTCGTAGGAGTTCCTTTAAAGCCAGTACTTCCAGGAAATTATCCAATCAGAGTAAACGGGTTATGGACCAACATAGCCGGGGGCAGCCTGTACCTGCTTCTATATGTTAGTGTGGAAACCATCAGATAGGGTAATGTGGTGACCTGAAAACATTGATTATTCAATTCATTTCCTTACTTTTCGTAAAAATGTGCTAATAATATAAATATATGACCCTCAATCCTCACTAACACTCTAGAATTTTGATGCAAGGATATCAGATAATCCCAGGGTCTGAATTTCTGTGGCCCACACTTTAAGAAGATTTTATAGAAAAAAAATATACTGCTCCATGACTTGTATCTCCGCCCAAAAATGGGCTTAGACCTGCTCGGATGTGATAGAATAACATAAATATATAATTCTCACTAACACTCTAGAGGTTTGGTGCGAGCGGTAGGGACTTTAGCAAAATGTATCAAAATATTAGAAGAATACTATAATAGAATCTGTTCTCTTCTTACCCTCCATGCCCATGACATTCCTTGCTGTAGGAAATAATAATGCCATCTTCTCATTGCTAGGGTTTGTTACAATATATAAAGTGTCTACATTTGGGCTTATGGGTTATGGGCCATATTTACATTACAAATATAATCTAACAATCTAACACCCCCCTCAAGATGGAGCATGCAAGTCACAAATGCCCAACTTGGGATGGAAAGAATCAAACACATGCTTTCCAAGGGGCTTAGTGAAGATATCAGCCAGTTGAGTAGAAGTAGGAACATGCGAGGCTATTACGGTGCCATCTCTAATTGCATCGCGAACAAAATGCAAATCCACCTCAATATGCTTACTGCGCTCATGAAATACCGGATTCTGAGCCAGGTGCAGGGCTGACTGACTGTCACAATACACCGACATAGCAGACTCCTGGCGAACGCCCAAACACACCAATAACTCCTTCAACCATTTCAACTCACAAACAAGCGCAGCAATAGATCGGTATTCAGCTTCAGCGGAAGATCGGGAAACAGTTGGTTGCTTCTTGGTCTTCCAAGAAATAGGAGACCCCTCCAGAAACACCAACCAGCCCGTAACAGAGCGGCTAGTCAAGGGACAACTTGCCCAGTCGGAATCACACCAACCAGAAAGACGGAGATCACAATCAGCTTTCAAAATAATACCCTGTCCCGGTGCATATTTGAGATATCTGACAACTCTCAAAGCAGCATGCCAATGATCATGTCGAGGCTCCTGTAAGAATTGAGACAAGATATGCACAGCATAGGCTAAGTCAGGGCGAGTAAATGATAGATAAATCAACCTCCCAACCAGCCTCCGATAAGGCTCTGCATCCTCCATTTTTGGACTAGTCGATTCTGCCAGCTTGTGATTGGGCTCCATGGGAAAACCAGCAGGTCGAGACCCCATTAAGCCACATTCTGAAATGATGTCCAAAGCATACTTCCTTTGACACAAGAAAATTCCTTCTGCACTCCGAGCCACCTCTATACCAAGAAAGTACTTCAACACACCAAGGTCCTTCATGTGAAAGCAAGAACTAAGGTACTTTTTGAAAGTATCTAAAGCACCTGAGTCATTACCAGACACAATCATATCATCCACATAGATCAGAACATGCAACTCCACTACTAAAATATGCTCTATTAGCGACGTCGTTTAGCGACGAAATGAAATTTCCGTCGCTAACTATATAATATAGCGACTCCTTTCTAATGACGTCGCAAAACGTCGCTGAATAGCGACGTTCAGCGATACTAGATAAAGTATGTCGCGGAATAGCGACGTTCAGCGACATATTAAGAAAATATGTCGCTTATATTAAAATTCTTGCGACGGTTAGCGACGTCCACTGTTGACGTCGCTAACTTTTTTACTTAGGGCACATGACTCCTTTTTTCCCCTCACTCGAAAAATCGAAAACTCGAAACTCTTTTTTTCCCCCTCCTCCCCCCCCCCCCCCCGGTGACTCCCTCCCCCCCCCAGTGACTCCCTCCCCCCGGCGACTCCCTCCCCCCGGTCGAGCTCCTCCTCCTCGAGCTCCTCCTCTCCCAATCCGAGCTACTCCTCTCCGGCAGTAAACCCTAACCTAATTCCTCCTCCTCATTCTCTCCCACACACACACACACACAGAGAGACACATACACACACACACACACACACACACACACACACACACACACACGGAGAGTGACACACCAAGTATTTGTTGAAATGCCCAATAGGTCATTTAGAATCCTAATTTCAGTTTTGTGCATAAATGGGGGCAGGTTAGTCATGGTTAATGTATCCCAATTGGTTTTCATATGGATTCCTATATATATCTATGTATTTTTGACCCACAAGTCATGTATATATGTAAATATATATAAATTGGTATATATTTATGTATGTGGACTATTTTAGGTAAAAGTTTATAAATATATAGTGTGTGTGGTTGTGTCTTGTGTGAGAGTGAAAGAGGGGGAAGCATGGCAAGTTATTGGCTATCCATTTGGCCTTTGGTTTGTGTGTTTGTCGCTTGGATTGGTGGTTGGTTGTTTGTGGTTATGTGTGTTTGTTTGAAGAAAGGGATTAGATATTATTTTAATAGTGTGTTTGTGCTTGTGATGAGATGTGAGAGTGTGTGAGTGTATGATTGTGTTTTTTTAGTGTGTGTTTGAGGAAGGGGAGGTTAGATGTGGTAGTGTGGTAGTATGGTAGTGTGAGTGTGAGTGAAGAGGGATATTGAGATAAGTGTTAGAGTGTGTGTGTGTGTGTGTGTGTGTGTGTGTGTGTGTGTGTGTGTGTGTGTTTGAGAGTGAGAAAGGTGAGAGGGATTTAGATGTGGTAGTGAGTATTGTGCCAGCTTGTGATTGGGCTCCATGGGAAAACCAGCAGGTCGAGACCCCATCAAGCCATATTCTGAAATGATGTCCAAAGCATACTTTCTTTGACACAAGAAAATTCCTTCTGCACTCCGAGCCACCTCTATACCAAGAAAGTACTTCAACACACCAAGGTCCTTCATATGAAAGCAAGAACTAAGGTACTTTTTGAAAGCATCTAAAGCACCTGAGTCATTACCAGACACAATCATATCATCCACATAGATCAGAACATGCAACTCCACTACTAAAATATGCTCTATTAGCGACGTCGTTTAGCGACGGAATGAAATTCCGTCGCTAACCATATAATATAGCGACTCCTTTCTAATGACGTCGCAAAACGTCGCTGAATAGCGACGCTCAGCGATACTAGATAAAGTATGTCGCGGAATAGCGACGTTCAACGACATATTAAGAAAATATGTCGCTTATATTAAAATTCTTGCGACGGTTAGCGACGTCCACTGTTGACGTCGCTAACTTTTTTACTTAGGGCACATGACTCCTTTTTTTCCCTCACTCGAAAAATCGAAAACTCGAAACTCTTTTTTTCCCTCCCCCCCCTCCCCGGCGACTCCCTCCCCCCCCAGTGACTCCCTCCCCCCGGCGACTCCCTCCCCCCAGTGACTCCCTCCCCCCGGTGACTCCCTCCCCCCGGTCGAGCTCCTCCTCCTCGAGCTCCTCCTCCCCCAATCCGAGCTACTCCTCCTCTCCGGCGGTAAACCCTAACCTAATTCCTCCTCCTCCTTCTCCCCCCCCCCACACACACACAGACACACACACACACACACACACACACACAGAGACACACACACACACACGGAGGGTGACACACCAAGTATTTGTTGAAATGCCCAATAGGTCATTTAGAATCCTAATTTCAGTTTTGTGCATAAATGAGGGTAGGATAGTCATGGTTAATGTATCACAATTGGTTTTCATATGGATTCCTATATATATCTATGTATTTTTGACCCACAAGTCATGTATATATGTAAATATATATAAATTTGTATATATTTATGTATGTGGACTATTTTAGGTAAAAGTTTATAAATATATAGTGTGTGCGGTTGTGTCTTGTGTGAGAGTGAAAGAGGGGGAAGTATGGCAAGTTATTGGCTATCCATTTGGCCTTTGGTTTGTGTGTTTGTCACTTGGATTGGTGGTTGGTTGTTTGTGGTTATGTGTGTTTGTTTGAAGAAAGAGATTAGATATTATTTTAATAGTGTGTTTGTGCTTGTGATGAGATGTGAGAGTGTGTGAGTGTATGATTGTGTTTTTTTAGTGTGTGTTTGAGGAAGGGGAGGTTAGATGTGGTAGTGTGGTAGTATGGTAGTGTGAGTGTGAGTGAAGAGGGATATTGAGATAAGTGTTAGAGTGTGTGTGTGTGTGTGTGTGTGTGTGTGTGTGTGTGTGTGTATTTGAGAGTGAGAAAGGTGAGAGGGATTTAGATGTGGTAGTGAGTATTGTGTTTGTGTTAGAGAGGGTATGATAGAGTAGCAAGAGGGGGGGAACAAGTGGCTGCAAAGGCAGCAGCTGCAGCAGCTTGTGCTGCAGGGTAGTAGCAGCAGTAGCTGCAATGCCAGCAGCAGCTGCTAACAGCAGTAGCAAGAGCAGTGAGGGCAGCAGCTGCAATAGTGACTAGAAGCTAGTGTCTCTTATTATGTTGGGGGGTGTGGTTTTGTTTTAGGATGAGTATGTTAGTGTCTACACATAAGTTAGTATCCTAAGTTAGATATTTAGGATAGTATCCTAGGCACTAATTTAATATCTTGTTTATGATGTTAGTATCCTAGAGTTAGATAGGTGAGTTAATATCTTAGGATACTAGAAGTTAGTATCCTAGATAGGTTAGTTAGTGTCTTGGATAGGTTAGTTAGAATCCTATTTATCCTAGATAAGTTAGTATCCTAAGTTAAATATCTTAGGGTAGTTAGATTATGCTAGTATCTTGAGGGTATCAAGATAATAGGATATTAGGATATGGGCTAGAAGTTAGTACCCTAAGTTAGTATCTTGGCTATAATTTGGTATCCTAGGATAGTTAGATATCCTAGTATCTTAAGAGTGTCCTAGATTAGTCTATGGTAATAGGATACCCTATAGGGTATATCTCTATGTAAATATTAGAGTATCTTAGGAGTGTTGGTATATTGTTAGAACGGTAGAGTTAGTATCCTAAGGTATCTAAGGTATTAGCAAAGTAATGAGAATTACCTATAGCCTAAGGATAAGGTATTAGCTAAGGTAATGGGTATGATGTTAAGGCAGGTGGATAGATACTAGCCTAAGGTAGATGGTAATATCTATTAGCCTAAGGTATTGAGTTATCTACTAGCATAAGGGTAGGATATTACTAGGATATGGTATTATCTAGTATCTAAGGTAAAGTGGATGTTAAGGTATTAGTTACCTAGACTAAGATATTAAGATTCCAACTTAAGGTATTGGTATTGGGATACCAATAGCGATAAGGTAAAGGGTACCTTGGTAGGTAATGACTAGAAATAGGATATTTGACTTAGATTTGACCTTGTTTGACCAAGGTTGACTATTTTGACTAAAAGTCAAAGTAGAGTCAACATCTGACCTAGATTGGACTAAGAGTTGACAAAGTCAACTATAGGTCAACCCTTGACCTAGTTTGACCTTGTTTGACTTTGTTTGACTTAGCTTAACCTAGTTTGACTTTGTTTGACTTAGTACAACCTAGTTTGACCTAGATTGCATATCATGCACTAGAAATCATGTCTAACATTGTTATTAGTAACTGTCCGCTACTAATGTTTGTCCCATAATAAGATAAAATATACGAATTTGTGCCTATTAGATAATGTGTGTCCATCTTTGCAAAATTATTTCCAAATAGATATGAATTACTACTTGCAGAATCGTTCATGGATGTACAATCGTCGTCCTGATGATATGTGTGGTGTGCGGGATAAATACATAGCGGGAGTAGAGCAGTTCCTGCAGTTTGCTAAGGCGTTCCCTCAGTACATGGACGACACCAAAATTAAATGTCCGTGTGTAAAATGTCATAACGTGAAATATTATCCAGAAGTGGAAGTGATATATCATTTGTACTCGAGAGGTTTCACGTCTAATTACTATCAGTGGACCGCACACGGAGAACTTGTGTCTTTAGCATTAGAGCCGGAGCCTTATGTTGAGCCGTATATGCATGCGGGACCTAATTTTGTTTCAGATAATCATACATACGACGACGGGTGCATGAACATGGTTTTCGATGCAGCGGGGCCTAGTTTCGTTCATGATGCAGCTGAGGAGGCACCGAATGTCGATGCTGTAAAGTTCATGGAGTTGCTGGAGAATGCAAGGACTCCATTGTATCCTGGTTGTGAGGATCATTCACCGTTGAAGATGGTTACAAGACTGTTGAGCATTAAGTCAGATTTTAACATGTCACAAGAATGCTACAACCGAGTATTGGTGTTGATTATAGAGATCTTGCCGGCGGGTGCTAAGTTACCTAAAGACTTCTATCGGTCTAAGAGGATGGTGAGATCGCTCTAGATGGGATACGAAAAAATCGATTCTTGTCGCAATGGGTGCATGCTGTACTACAAAGACGACAAGGACGCAGATGTGTGCAGATTTTGTGGCGCTGATCGCTATAAGACAACTAGTACAGGAAGGTCTACCGGTGCAAGAAGACCGACCGATTTAATGCACTACTTGCCTTTAACGCCGCGGTTGCAAAGATTATTTATGGTGAAAGAGACGGCCGAAAATATGAGTTGGCACATGCGAGAACAGATTGAAGGAGTGTTGGATCACCCATCCGATGGAGAAGCGTGGAAGCACTTTGATCGAGTATATCCTGATTTTGCTTCAGATCCGCGTAATGTCAGGTTGGGGCTATCTTCTGACGGTTTTACTCCTTTTGGTCTTTCGGGATCCCAGTATTCGTGTTAGCCTGTGATTGTCACTCCGTATAACCTACCGCCTTGGATGTGCATGAAGACTCAGTACATGTTTCTAACCGTTATAATTCCTGGTCCGAACAATCCCAAGAGGAATATTGATGTGTACATACAGCCTTTGATAGATGAGTTGAATCAGTTATGGGAAGTAGGCACTAACACGTACGATATTTCTAGGAAGCAGAATTTTCAGATGAAGACAACCCTTATGTGGACCATCAACGACTTTCCGACCTATGGAATATTATCTGGATGGAGCACTTATGGCCGTCTCTCATGTCCGTATTGCATGGACCGTACTAAGGCTTTCCACTTGAAACACGGAAGAAAATCGTGCTTCTTTGATTGTCATCGGCAATTTCTGCCAAAAGATCATCCGTTCAGAAGGAACAAAAATACATTCCGTGCCGGCGTTGTAGAGAAGGGTGATCCACCGCCAAGGTGGTGTGGAGCCACGATATAGGAGGAGGTTAGATATTTTCCAAGTGCTATCGAAGATCCTACAACTGGGTACAAGTGCGATGGATTTGGTAGAGATCATAACTGGACAAAGAGGAGCATATTCTGGGATCTGCCATACTGGAGTACCAATCTGATCAGACATAATCTTGATGTCATGCATATTGAGAAGAATGTGTTTGATAACATAATTAATACTGTAATGGACGTAAAGGAAAAAATGAAAGACAATCCTAAGGCCAGGTTGGACTTAGAAGAAATATGCAAACGCCCTGCGTTGCATTTGATAGAGCAGAATGGAAAACAGTTCCTGCCGAAGTCAATTTTCTCGCTGGACAAGGAGGATAAAGTGAGACTTTGTCGGTGGATCTAGGGCCTAAAATTTCCAGACGGATATGTGTCAAATCAGAGAAGATGTGTCGATCCGAAGGAAAACAAATTGACGGGTATGAAGAGCCACGACTGTCACGTATTCATGGAGAGGTTAATTCTGATTGTATTTCGGGAATTCTTACCGTAGGCAGTTTGGGATCCATTGACGGAGCTTAGCATATTCTTCAGGGATCTTTGTTCTAAGAAATTGCTCGTTGATCGTCTAGAAAAGCAAGAGAAGGACATTGCGGTAACACTGTGCAAGCTAGAGAGGGTGTTTCCTCCTGAATTCTTCGACTCTATGGAGCATTTGCCGATTCATCTATCTTATGAGGCACGTGTTGGTGGACCCGTCGAATATCGATGGATATACCCGTTCGAGCGACATTTGAATCACCTAAAAAGAAAGGTAAAAAATAAGGCACGGGTCGAGGGTTCTATTTGTGAAGCCTATGTTCTCGAGGAGATTATAAACTTTTGTTCGATGTATTTCAAGCCTCATGTTGCAACTAATAGAACGAGAGCTTCCAGAAACGACGACGAAGATCATGAATGTAATGATACAATACTGAAGGTATTTAATGCCCCAGGAAAGCCATCGGGTAAAATAAAGAAGAGATATCTGAACGATGATGAGCTAAGGGCTGCTCAGGTGTATGTATTACTCAACTGCGACGAGGAGGAAGTAGAGAAACTGGAGGGGTAAGTAATTAATACGTCTACATTATTTTAATAGTATTGATTATTATACTATTATATTAATTGAACGATGTTGTTTTCAGCATATTTAATGATGATGTGAGGTCAGGTAGGCCACACATAACAGAAGAAGAACTAGAACAAGAAATGAGGCATTATTTTCCATCATGGTTGAGTGCATATGTAAGACTTGAGAACTCTGTAATTACCTTTCTGTATATGTACTTGGTTGAGAATGAGCTTAATTTCTTTTTTTCGTGGTATTTAGGTCGATCGTCCATACGCAAGACTTGAGAATGAGTCTATTAGAACGCTAGCCAAGGGACCAATTTATGCTGCAAAAATATGGCCAAGCTACTGTGTTAATGGGTTTAGGTTCAAGTCAACAACTTGTCCGATCAGAGACAACTTTGTGGATCTCGACTCCACCAAAAACAGCTGTTTGTGTATCAGATCTTCGAACTACAAAGATGTTGATGCGGGTAACGATTTCTATGGCGTGCTACGGGAGATCGTGGAGCTGACATATAGTTATGGAATAGAGCCTGCTAAGATTGTGTTATTCATGTGTGATTGGTTCGATCCGATTGAAGGTCAAGGTTGGAAAGTAGACAAGCACGGTCTTGTGGATATAAACTATCGGCGTCGATATCAAGCCTACGAACCATTTGTCCTATCAAGTCAGGCTCAGCTCGTGTACTTCACAAGTTATCCTAAACGGGGAACAACAAGGTCGGACTGGTGGGCAGTATGCAAGACCAAAGCTAGAAATACCTTTGAGGTTGACGATATAGCTTATCAAGAGGATGAACTACCTCTTGTAACAAATATTATAGAAGTGGACACGACAGAAGTTCCTAATTACATATCTAATTGTGTAGAAGAAGTAGAATTATCTGAAGAGGAAGATGCAGATTAAAGTGAAGATGTAGAGGAGGAAGAAGAAGAAGAAGAAGATGAGCTAAACGAACTAGATAAATTTTCAGAAGAGGATTAAATCTGTACGTTTGTTTTATCATCATATTTGACACTTTAGTGACACTTTTATCATATAAATCTGTGATACTTTAGTGACACTTTTATCTGTGACTATGATATTTTTCAAAAATCTGTGATGTCTATCATATAAATATGTATTTTTGTTTTATTGTCATATGTTATTATCAGGTATGACTAGACCATCTGGACGACACGAAGGATTTTATATTAGGCAGTCACGTCTGCCTCGGGCTGGGGATGGAGATTCCGTACCCTCATCCTCATCTTCGAGTACGCCATTGTACCATTCTGTTCCCGGTCCATTACCGGGACAGGGCAGTTCCAGCAGGTTGGCGACTCCTCCATCGTCGTCCAGCGTTCCTGATCCCGTATCCAGCATTCCTGATCCCGCGTCCAGCATTCCTGATCCCGCGTCCAACATTCCTCCTACCGACGGCTCCATGGGGGGAGCCGATGCCGAGCATATGGAGGACGGCGATCAGACTGATCCTGCCCAGGCAGGAGGTGAGAGCGACCCTCCATGCGCTCCCCCGGGCGAGACGCGTATGGAGATTTGGATGGACGGGCCTACGAAGTAAGTTAATTAGTTAATATATATTTCTCAAATGATTATATGTACATATATATTCATGAGAATTATTATTATATAGATATCGGCCTCCTGCAGTACAGAGACAGCTGGGGGTATTTCTGAGGGAGAACTATGGTGGGCCTTGGATTAACTACTCAGATGCTCCTGCAGATAGGAAGGCCTTTTGGTTCGCCCACTTCAAGGTAAAAAATTTGTTTATTTTTAAAATTTAATAATCATTTGTGTATATTATATATCTTTTCTATTTTACTTCTTGTAGAGGACCTATTTCTATCCACCACATCGGGCGGCGAAGATCGAGGGCCAATTTTCTGCCGTCGCAGGCAAGCTCATCCGTGATGCGATCCACGACCAGAAGTCTCGTGATCGCTCCGGACAGCCGATCCATGGTTGGATCACGCCAGAGCAGTGGACTGCGATGAAGGCTAGATTCAGCGAGCCCAGGTACCAAGAGCGGCCTAACAAGGCCAAGGTGGAGCGATCGTGCGCCGGTAAGTAGTGTGGTGGCTCCATTCCGATGACGGAGCATTTTCGTCGTCTGGTACATTTCTTATGACGGACATCATTTTATATATAGTTGGATAGAATGTTTAATACTAATAATAGATAATATATTTTAACAGGTAAAAAAGGGTGAGGACCCCAACATGGTGACCGTCTTCCTGGTCACCCATCGGAGGGCTGGGGAGTTCATTGACGAGAGGGCGACGCAGGCATATGTACGTTCTATTCTTTATATTAATTTACTATAATTTAGAAAACAGGAAAATAGATATCAATATAGACTTTAGCAAACACTTATACGTTAGCAAACATTGTTCTAGGCCGAGTTTGTTCGGCTACAAGAGGAGGCGGCTGCTGCTGCTAGTGCGCCAGCAGTGGGAGGGGCTGGTACTTTCTTCCAGCCGCCTACAGCTCCATCGTCGGACGAGCTCTGGATGACCGCCGTTGGCGGTCTTCAGAAGGGTACATACTACGGTACGGGATCCTACGGCGCCTATTTGGCTTCAGAGTCATCCCGGGCCCCCTCTGTCAGTGCGCAGTCTCCAGCTTCGCAGGCGTCATCACGAGCGCAGGATGTGTGCAGACAGCTCCACGAGCTGCGTCACGAGTTACAGCAGTAGATTTCTGAGGCAGCTAGGGCAGAGCGACGATCCGACGATCCGATGATCACCGGACGATTTGATACGGTCGAGCACAGTATACAGGAGCTGATCAGTCTGCAGCAGGCTACAGCTGCCAGCTTGCACACGCTCACCGAGTCTACGCAGCGCACAGAGCGTAGACAGGTCAAGCTGGAGGGATCGCAGAGTGTCACGACCCGTACCCACTGTGAGGGTACGAGAACGTAACAACGCCCAGCCTACGCCGCAGTGTCGACGGTAGAACGCTGTCCTAGGTCACAACATCTAACAATATAAGGTACCTGAACAGTATATACACTCCGAATGGAGGTGACATAACAGAACAGTCTCAATCACATCTAAGGCAGATACAGAATAGTAAAGGTAGATAGAGAGATCAAAACCACAATGTAATACAAATAAGAGAGAGAGAATCCAAGTGTCTAAAATAACAACTCAAGAATATCCAGCTCAATACAAGTCTCTAAATATATATACAACACCCCAGAACAACAACTGAAAGTCAAATAATAATGCTGAAAGAAAAGATAAAGTCTAGCTATCTAGCCTAGACTATGGGAGTAGCATCCTGTACTGCAGCTGGGTCCTCCAGAGGAACCAGGTCGCAGGTGTCGTCTAAGCCTGCTCCGTAATAGGTGGTACATAGGGCCTCATCCTCATCCTCTGTAAAATTTTCAACAGGTCCAGTCAGGACAGGAGCGAGCACAATACATCTCACGCAGATCATAACAGGTTAGAAAATATAACGTGCAATAGAGTAAGATACATGAAACGCTGAAAGAAGATGTATATAAAAAACAGAAGGATATGATAATAGGAAATATCTATATATGATAAGTAAGAACTGTAAGCAATACGTGATTTAGAGTACAATATGGTTATGTAAACGGGTTAGGTTATACAATAAAATGGGACTCCTTTGTACGTGGGTGTACAATGGACATATATAATTTCTTATACAATAGGATTGATCACATAACCATTTCTACTCTCCCTCCCCAATCAATACACAAGGATCCAATTCAGTTACGTTACCTTATACAATAGCTTGTACAATGGCTTGTACAATAGAGCTCAATGTGATAATGAGAGTACAATATGCACAATGAGTGTACAATGATAAGGGTATTCAATAAATATAATATGTTAGTGAAACGCACATCACAATATGTATTTAGTGAACACAAAGGAGATAACGTCGCAAAAGAAGATCCATATAGTACCAATCCGTGTTACCAATGTGTCAGCATCAAGTAAATTAATCTATGGCAAGAATAGACGTTCTAGCAAGTATGAAACGGTCAGAGAATGTACTCGCCTGATCTCCTGAATGTCTGGAGAATATCTACTGTCCGAGGAGTGGTGTCTGTCTCCTATAGAACAGTACAAGTCACAACATGTCTAAAATGATAATAAGACGCAATTCAATACATTCTACATAAATCTAGGTCAATCTAGGCCAAAGTCAACTCTTGGTCAACCCTGGTCAACCAAGAAGTCAAACTTAGGTCAACTATGGTCAAACTAGGTCTAACAAGTCTAAATAGTCTGTTCTAGGCCTAATCAAGACTAAACAAGTCTAACTAAACTCTCACTAGGCAACAGACACAACATAGGCCATATACCTATGTAGAGTCATAACCATGTAGGTCATGAGCTAATACAACATAGCAATATAGGTCAAAAACCATATATAGATATATATCACTATTCACATATTAGTATATAGATATCTACACATACCAAGGAAATGTGCCTAATCACATTAGCTATTACACATAGAAAATTCCCATATCCTACTCTACCATCTAGATATCCACATTAGGTTAGGCATTGGTATATACTCATAGGCATACATATATGTGTATTATATATACATAGAGAGGAGGAACTATGAGATGTGTGTGTATCTAAATGGGAAAACTATGTGTGTGAATGTTAGAGTGAGATTGTGTGTGACAGGAAAAATGTGGAATGTGTGTGAAACATATGTGTTAGTGTCACAGGAATGTGTGTGATGTATGTGTGTTCAGGCGACAGGAAATGAGTGTGTGTCTGTGTAAATGATACATTGTGTGTGACTGCAATTAACCTGTGCTAACAGGAACATGTGGGTGCATTTAGTCATTTGGAAAGTGGCAGGAAATGTACACTAGAGTGTGTAGACTGTAAACAGGTTTGTGTGTGTTGATTAGGATGTAAGCTGTGTGTGAGTGATAGGTTAAAGGGTGCATGTGTATCCATAGTTCTCAGTTATCTACATTTCCATTTCAGTCTCATACAATACTCAAAATCAGTGAACTTCAGTTTAACATATCAAAATATCATATCAAAATTTACATTATCAATTCAAATCCTATTTTAGTTCTACATATCAATTTCAGTTTTAACCCATAGAACATGTATTACAAAACAAAACTCAAATTCAGTGTACAGTTAAGAACATGTAGGAAAGAAATCCTCAGGTTTTCATTTGGGGAAATCACAGTTCATCCATTTTCAGTTTTCAACCTATAACCCAAACAACCCTTCTCAAGTTCATATGCAACAGTCTGTTAATGAATCTCAGGTTTCAGTTTTAACAGGAATGAAAGGAATTCAATAACAGTTCAAAATATATCAACCTAAATTCGAATTCAACATTCCATCCTACTATTCAACAATAATAAAACTGAACCAACAATTAGATTACAGTTTTAGAAAGGAAAGGAAATCAACTCAGTTTAAAATCAGGGATTCAGTTGACAGTTTAAAATCTCATATTTCCAGGGTTTAGATTAATAACTGTCCAACATTGACATCCCAATTTGAAATGGGGTTAACAATATATAGTTTCAGAAAAAAGGGTAAATTTGAATGTAAGCAACCATACTCAAGCCAACCTAATACAAACCACATAGCCTAACCATGCTACTCAGTTAACATAAATCCCTAAAAAATCTCAGGAAACCATATGATAGGCAATCACAGTTTTCTCATTTAAATATCTCAGGTTTTTGGAAGAACCCATTGACAGTTAGCAACCCCAAAGCCACATTCGTAAACCCATAGCTTAACATAATCACAAATCAATTGGATCATTACTCATTAAACATGTAGGTACACCTAATCTAACATTTAATCATCATTAAAACCAGTTTAAAATGCAATTTAAAAACCCAAGAAGAACTAAACAGTAAGGTATCAGTACGTATCAGGAAAATTTGGGATTCAATGAATTCGACCTAATTAATCATTAAAATTACAAACAATAGGTTGGTAACTAGTGTAGCATATGAGGGTGTGCTAGGAACCACCTTCGTGTCCAAGAATAGGACACGAATCGAGTCCAAACACCCACACGACACACGAACTGAACACGGTGTACTGTAGTGTCATGCACGCGTTCACAGAGGTCGTGGACACGACACACGACACGTGTGGCCATGTGGTCATGTCTACGTGTAGCCCACGGGTCAGGCTACACATTCGACACCCTGTGGGGTGTCCATGATGTGTCCACTGCAGACACGAACACGTGTTTGTGAGTGTCTGTGCACGTGCTCAGCCGCCTGCGTGCGACAGCGCGCGGCCAGTGCGACCCTGATTTCTCCTCGGGTAGTGCACGAGATGCTCCCAAATTTTGGAAGCATGGTCGCAGACGTTGCCCCAAGGTTCACACAAAAAATCAGGACACGACGTGTCCTGTGTCCAGAGATATAGAGCCCGTGATGCAGGACACGGCCTACGGGCTCGTGCTACGTGTCCACACGTAAAAACAGGACACAAATGGACACGAAATATACTACTGCCTTCACAAAAATTAATACACACATCAAGATCTACAAATCCATGCAATCACTTTTACAAAAATCGAAAATCAAATCCTAAGTGGCATTTCTACAAACACCTAGGTATCCTATTGGATACGTGTCCGATACGGAAACGAAATGAATCCACCTTGACACGAAACCAAGTCCTACAACTAGAGGACTCCTAGGGCTTTCCAAATATGCAAAAAAATCAGGGAAACTATAGGTTTAGGGATCATTTACCTATTGATGAGGTTTTCAAGAAAAACCCCTTTCTAGAACTTTTTCCTTTGATAGCAACTCCACCAAATTGCTCCCCCACTGAAATTTCCTTCCATGGACAGAAAGTAAAGATGAATTAGAACCTAATACAACTTGTTTGGATTAAAAAAGAATTAAAATGGATTTACTAGGAATTTCTAAAGTTGGAGATTTACCTCTTTCTAAACTTGAGATCTATTTCCAAGGGAGGCTAACCCTAAATGAAGGAGGCATTAAATAGGGGTGGGGTTCCCTAGATGGCTGGCCATAGTGGGTTAGGGTCAGGGTTTAGTTGGGTTTGATGGGCCATGGGCTTCTTGGCTAGTTTCAAGTCTCTCTACCAAAAGGCTCCTTTGCTATATCAATTTCTCTCCAACTAAAACCTCTAATTAGATAACTAAGAGAATATTCTAGTCATGACTAAAATCACCAAGTCCAACTTAGCTTATTGGTTAAGTCTAACTTCTAGGTTAGGCCCAATCTAGACCTAAGACTAACATAGCACATAGCAATATTTAATTAATATTAAATTTACACAAATTCCCATAAATCATAATAAATTTAAATAAATCCTAAAATGACCACAATACCCTTTAGGCTAAAATGTACTAGTTAAACATCCTAATCACATGGATTGGCTCTAGGTCAACAGTCTCTAAGGTTACACTAGCCAAACACCAAATCATAAGTCATAACTTAAAATAGTTTTAAAAATGATTAAAATTCACTAAAAATTATATTATTATTTAAATATCATAATTAGATAAATTAAAACACAAAATATCAAAATTACTCTCATTTTAGAAACTGGGTGTTACACAGAGGACCGTGGCTGCCTCACTCACCCAACTGCATACTTCTCTTGAGGAGAGTACTCAGAGGATGGTAAGTACTCTTGCTGCGCATGGTGACCGACTGCGAGAGCTGGAGTAGATATGTCCTCCTGGTCTATCGACGGTGCCAACTCCAGATATTGTACTGCCTCCTACTGCCCCTACGGTGCAGCTCACACATGAGCAGTATGAGTACATGCTATCCCAGATGCGCGGCAGGGGTCCGCAGTAATTTTATTGATTTTTTTTATGAGTTGTATGTATTGGCCCTGTGGGCAAATTGTTTATTGGTACACATTTGTTTATACACTTGGTAGGAGACTTTTTATCATCTTCCATTTTTATTTTACTCTATTGGATGTTTGTGATGATGTGTGTCTGTGAAGTGTAGTTTGTTGGATATTTACTTTGTGATATTTACTTTGTTGGTATTTTCATTGTGATATCTGCGACGGGGATGACAAATATACCTACGCTGGGTTATAAGCGATGATCTGATATACAAAGGAGGTGCTGTCCAAATTTTAAAAAAAATATAATGTGTATTTTTGTAATGATGTGTGTCTGTGTTTACAGTGTATGTGAAATGCATGCAGTGTTCGGAACCATCGATAGTTTCGATTACTGTTGTATGTTTTATCTTGGACAGAAAGAGCAACTGTTCAGGGTGTACTTCTGAGAGCTTTATTTTCACATCCTTCACTCTCTCGGGACGTCGTACAGGATCCCGAGAAGGTGAAGGACGTGAAGAGGAAGCTCTGAGAAGTGCACCCTGAACTGTTACTCTTTCTATCCAAGATAAAACATAGAACAGTAAGCGAAACTGTCGATGGTTCGAACACTGTACTTCACACACACTGTAAACACGGACACACAGCATAACAAAAATACACATTATATTTTTTTAAATTTTTTTCAGTATTCTGTGACGGATAGTGACGGATAGCGACGGATGGGGACGTCGCTAATACGTCGCTAATTAGCGGCGTTTCGTCGTTGTACGTCGCTACTGTGCTGACGTGGCAGACATGCCATGTCATCACATAAATAGAAATAAATGTCGCTACGTAGTCGCACTACGTCGCTAATTTTGCGACGTAAAGTTGTCGTCGCTCTCCGTCGCTAACTTTCGACGACCCAGCGACACGGCAGTGACGTCGCAAACAGCGACGTAGAGCGACAAATTTGTCATCTGCGACTAGCTTTTTTGCGACCTTTATTTTTCGTCGCTAAAGTCGTCGCTAATTACGATTAGCGACGTATTTTCCATAATTAGCGACGTATCTGGACGTCGCTAATCTGCCTTATTTTAGTAGTGCTCTATCTTCCCTTTAAAAAGAGAGAAAAAGGAATAATCGAAATAAGATTGAACAAATCCATAGGATATTAGAGAAGCAGCAAGCTTAGCAAACCGACAACGTGGTACCTGTTTCAATCCATATAGAGATTTACGCAGGTGACACACTTTATTGGGTTCACTATACGAAAAACCTGGCGGAAACTTCATACATACTTCTTCTGTCAGATCTCCATAAAGAAAAGCATTGTGTACATCCATCTGGTGCAAAGTCCAGCCTCTCACAGCTGCAACAGCCAAGAACGTCCGAACTGTAGGCATCTTAGCTACCGGGGCAAATGTCTCTGAATAGTCGATCCCCTCAACCTGATGATTACCGAACACAACCAGCCGTGCTTTTAAGCGCTCAATACTTTCGTCGGATTTGTACTTGATTTTATACACCCATCGACTTCCCAATGCTTTCTTCCCAGGAGGCAAATCGATAAGACTCTATGTCCCATTATCTTTCAGAGCCTGTATTTCAGTTTGCATAGCCCCGCGCCAGCCTGAATCTCGCGAGGCCTGGCGATATGAAGTAGGCTCAACACCTGCAGTGATGGCTGCAAGAAAATCTCTGTGTCCAGCAGTAAATATGTCATAACTTAGAAATTATGTTAGAGGATACGAAGTACCTGAGAAAGTGATGGAAACAGATAAACTGTGGTGAAGGGGGGACTTTTACTTCGAACAGCATTCGTCACAAAATCCTGTAATCGTACTGGCTGTGATTTCTTTCTCATTCCTCTTCCCAATACTACCTCGTAGGGCACCTCTGGCAATACTGTATCCCCTGTATCATCAGTAGTATCCGTATTACCCCCAGCGGATTCTTCTGTCAATACTTCTGCAGCTACCTGTGCATCATCGCTACTCGGTGCCGCGCCACCAGCAACCACTCCGGCCTCAGCCACCGTAGCCGGTACCATCCCAAAAGTCTCTATATCGTCTCTCGGCACCTCAACAGATGTATGGCGTGTCACAGAAGATATCTCGCTAGCAGAGCCACACCCAAAAAATTCTTTTTCATAAAAAATTACATCACGGGACACAAAAAATTCACCAGTCTCCAAATCATACAGTTTTCATCCCTTTTTATCAAGTGGATACCCAACAAAGATGCATTTTCTACTCCTGCTAGCAAATTTATCATGTCGGGATTTCAAATCATACGTATAGCACAGACAACCAAAAATACGTATATGATCTACGAAGGAGCCGAACCATATAAAACTTCATAAGGAGACTTAAAATGCAAGATACTAGAAGGTGTTCTATTTATCCGATAACATGCACCCAGAACACATTTTCCCCAAAATATCCACAGAAAGAGAACCCTGAAATCTCAATGCCCTGGCGACATTTAAAATATGTCGATGTTTTCTTTCCACCCTTCCATTCTGTTGAGGTGTCCCAACACAGGATGTTTGGAACAATATACCTTGAGATGAAAAATAATCTCGTAAACAATTAAATTCAGTGCCATTGTCACTCCACACACGACGTACATCGGCCCCAAACTGACGATTCACCATAGCAATGAATTTAAGAAACATAGAATAGACAACATACTTATCCTTCAACAAAACAACCCAAACAGCTCTAGAAAAATCATCCACCAAAGTCAAAAAATACCATGCCCCATTAGATGACGGAACACTATATGGTCCCCACAGATTACAGTGGATAAGTTCAAAGCATCTCAAAGCACGACTACTACTATATGGAAAAGTATCACGAGTCTGTTTAGCTTGATGACAAATATCACAAGCCTTATGAGAAAACACACTACTACCAGAGAGAAAAGGTAAATTCTGTATTACTTTATCTAAAGGATGCCCCAGTCTATTATGCCAAACCTCGGTATCACTCTCTCTGCATGCCAGGATCACCGAAGCCAAAGAAGCTGGAACCTCCCCCAAGAAGTAAAGTCCACCCCTTTGTTCACCTGCTCCAATCACCATCCTCGTACTTCGGTCCTGAACAAAACACAAATCAGGAGTAAATAACTTATCACAGTTTCTGGCACCAATCAATTGTGAGACAGAGATCAAGTTGCAAGTCAATGTCGGAACGTAAAGAACATCCGTCAACACCAATAAAGCAATCAAAAATACTTTGCCTCTTAGAACAGTCTCAATAGTGCTCCCATCAGGCAAAGTCACAGGACAGACAGGGCCTTCAAAGCAATCAACTAAACAATCATGAGAACCTGACGCATGAAGAGTAGCCCCAGTATCGAATATCCAAGTGACATAAGAATTCTTACCCATCAGACGATCAGAGTTTGAAGTACCAGGGTTGGAAGGATTGTCGTTACCCAACAAGCTCATCAGTCTCTACTATTGTTCACCTGAGAGTGGTGAAGGATACCCTCCATGCATCATATCTGCCGAACTCCCAGCAAGACCATCAGGGACACCATAACCAGCAGCGGCGACATGATGAACAACCCCTGCGCCACCAGCACCACGTCCCCCATCACGTCTCTGCTGTGGTGTCGGGCCTCTGCCACCACCAGCACCACGTCCGCCCTCACGCCGAGGACGAGTCTTCCACCACTCTGGATAGCCAATCTTGGCAAAGCAAGTTGCAACATCATGACCTGTTTTCTTGCAATGAGTACAGATCATACCTGATTTGTCCCTGGAATCTGAGGTTCTACTATTAGAAGTAGTAGAAATACGAGGTGAAGTCTTGATAGCTAGCGTCGTCACCTCCTCAGCAGCGGATTGGACCTGAGATTTTCGTATTTCCTCCTCCTCACGGACTGCCTGGTATGTCCGATCTAAACTTGGTTGAGGATCCTGAGCCAAAAGATTAGATCGGGTATGACCATACAACTCAGCATTCAACCCATACATAAAGTCCTGAAAGTGGTCTTCATCCCTCATAGCCTGTAGTTTTGTAGTAAGTTCACCACAGGTACAAGTAGGCAATGGAAAATAAGCAGCTTGTTCATCCCACAAAGACTACAAATTTTCAAAGTAGGTTTCCACAGACATCGACGCCGTTTGTTTGCACTCGGCCAAAGCCACCTTAATTTGTTACTTCCGAGTGCCATTGCTAACAACAAATCTTTTCTCCAACAAGTTTCACAATGGATAAACCTCCTCAAAGTACGGTAAAGATTTCTTCAGAGACGGATCAATGGTATTAAGAACCCATTGAACCAATAGTGCTTGTACACATCTCCAATCAAGCAATTTACTAGCATCATTAACAGGTTTGATTTCAGTACCTTCCAGAAAGGTGATCTTTCGCCTAGAGATCAGGGAGACGTATCGACCAAGACCATTCAGCATAGTTCGGTCCACGAAAAACAATAGGAGTAATGATATTTCCTGGTTGATCAGCAGAACTCAGAAAATAAGGATCCTTCGAATTAGGATAATTTGGGTTGTGTGCACTGCCACTGCCAGTCGCGATGGAGTAGCTGGATGCAGCATCATCAGCCATGGCGGAAGTCATGTACAAAAAATTTGTACAACTCCGACGGATCGGTCGAACGGGCGGCGAATCAGTCGCCGATGGATGGCGGATGTCGGGTGTACAAAAAATTTGTACAACTCCGACGGATCGGCCGAACGAGCGGCAAATAAGTCGCTGTTGGACGGGGTCGGCGGCGAATCGGCCGCGATCGGGGCACCGGATCTGGCACGGACGGGGTCGGCGGCGGAGTGCCGCGGTCGGATCTGGTGCGGACGGCTTCGGCGGTGTCGCGCGGTCTTGCGGGATCCGCGGGTAGTGAGCGCCGCACGGGAATCGGGTTCGCCGGTGCAATCGGGCGCCGGCTTGTTCAGTCGGGAGGAGGGGCACCGGGTCGGGCGCCACACGAAATCAGGTTCGCCGGTGCAGTCGGGCGTCGGCTTGTTCAGTCGGGAGGAGGGGCGCCGGATCGGGCGCCGCGCGGGAATCGGGTTGGCCGGTGCAGTCGGACGCCGGATCAGGAGGAGGGGCGCCGGATCGGGCGCGGTTGGAGGAGAAGGAAGATAGGTTTTGGCGGCTAGGGTTTTTCAGAGCCTAGCTCTGATACCATGTAGTTAATAATAATGTCCTCTTCTCATTGCTAGGGTTTGTTATAATATATATAGTGTCTACATTTGGACTTACGGGTTATGGGCCATATTTACATTACAAATATAATCTAACAATCTAACACTTACTCTGGACCAGTCAATCCCCATTCCATTTAGATATGATTTGCTGATGACATTGTTGCAGTGTTCTTGATCAACGTGAAAGTCCTTGGGTGTACGTTTACCATAAACCCCAACCCGAGAGCTGTTCAGCCAGTAAGGTGCTTTCTCCAACCTTTGGGGCCATTGTTCTGGCCACTTCAACGCACACAGGTTAGAATCTGTAGGCAATCTGTGCATACAAGCTTCAAGGGAACATTCCTACATATTATCAACAAATATCAGTTTTAAAAGAAAATATCATAACAAATACTATGTGAATTAATAAAGAAAGAGCCAAAAAGGAAGCACAAGGTTCATTTTGCGAGCAACAACTATACCATGCTGCATTAGCTAGGATCAACATATTCTTGACAGAGCGTAGGGCTATTTTCTTTTGCAGCACATAGACTTTGTCAGTGTCTCCATGGCTGGAACAACAAAAAGGAAAGAGTTAGTGAAGCACTGTGACACAATGTTTACTTTTGCCACCGCATGATGCCTCAATTTTTGCAACTCAAGCCTAATTGCTCAGGATGAATTAATTCTTCCATCCAAGAAATTTTAAGCAGTTACAGAAAATTCTTAATTTTGATGACTTCATTTATGTAGAAACAGTAACATGAATTTGGAGGTATCATCTGTAACAGAACTTGAAGAATGTGATGTCTGTAATTACAATTCATGTTCTGAAGTTCCACAACTCCTGTAATGTCAGATTCAGTAGCCTCTTTACACGAGCTACCATCCGCTAATATTTTTATCTGGCAATCAGCTGCAGAAGACTCTGTATCAGATGAATCAGTGGAAGAAGATTCTGTGTCAGACGAATCAAAGGACTCTAGGACTCCTTGCTGAACAAAGACACAAGGAGACGGTTCATTTGACCCTCCTTGGCGAACAAGACGCAGAACTATCTGTCAAATTGAAAGTATGTCATCATGTATGTGACTTGAGCGACAGATTGCTTGGGACTGCTTCAGACATCTTGTTGAACATCTTCACTGTCATACGTCAACCATCCGACTGCTTGGGATATCTTGTTTAACAGGGTTAATTAGTTGTCCCCCCCTAAGTTTTGTCCATATTTTGGTAACTGTCCCCGTTCTTTTAAAATTAAAGTACACCCCCCTGGGTTCTTAACGACCGTCAAACCCGTCAACGGTTATATGTTTTGGACATGGATACCCCTGGACTTCCCTCCCTTTTCTTCTTCTTCTTCTTCAACCAGCCATAACCGAAAGTCCCAAACCAGACGAAGGTGGCCAGATCGATCAAGCCCTCCCTCTTCTATGGAAACGAAGATGGTGGTTCAGGTATGATCTAAACAAAACCCTCTCTCTTCCTCCTGTACGTGTACTGAAAACCCCCAAATTAGAAGCCCTAAATCCTTTTTCTTTCCCTCTTTTTGCAGTGTTCGATTTGCAAGGATGAGAGCCACATAGATGATGAATGTCCCCTCCCAAACTCCCCCTGTAACTTTAGGGGATGTAATGGAACTCGGAAAGTCAGAATTTTAACACGCCCACACAGCCTAAACAGACGATTCTTGCGCTGTAACGCGATTTCCTGCAAATCGTTTGTGTGGATAGATGAAGAAACCCAAGGACAGAAAACCCTAATTACTTCAAATCGAGAGGCATGCTACTGTTGTGGTGATAAGTCACATTTTGTAAGGGATTGCCCTGAAAAAAATGGTGCTTCTGTTGAATGCAAATCTGCTAATTGTGCTGGCAAATTGAAGATCTTCACAAGCAAAAAACCACACAGCTATGGGAAAAAGTTCTTTGCTTGCAACAGACCTGGGTGTGGTTATTTTCAGTGGCTTGAGGTATGCACCCCAGTTAAGAGCAATGTAGACGTTGGTTCAGGAAATTGTAGCATTGTTGAAGTTGGTTCTGGTAGTTCTGCCACTGTTGAAGTTGGTTCAGGTAGCTCTGGCTTAGGTTCTTCATCATCCAAAGGCTCCACTGATTTGAAAATTCATGTCGAAGGGACCTCATCTGTAGAGGTGAAGCTGTATATTGGTGATGTTATGAAGGAGATGGAGAGGGTTAACTTGTAAGCTAGTTTAGTATTGTAATCAGGTTCTAGTATTTGTAATGGAGTGCAGTATTGTAATGAGTTCAGTAGTGTAATGGAGTTCATTGTAATGCAAATGTAGTTCAATCTTAGATGGAATGCAACCTGTAAGCTTTCAAAAGTAGTTCAATCTTTAATGGAGTTCACTCAGCTTTCAATGGGTCAATACATAGAAAAATGCAAAGTAGTTCAATCTTTAATGTAGTTCAATGGAGCTCCCTGGAGTTCAATGCAGTTCAATGCAACCTGAGAAAAACTTTAATGCAGTTCAATGCAGGTCATTGAGCTTTCAACCTGAGGAAAACCAACCATTTCACACAAAGGTCAATGCCAACCTGAGCAACCATTTCACATGCAATTTAATGCCAAGCTGAGGAAAACCTGGAACACCATTTCGCACAAAAAACCTGCCAATGCAACCTGAGCTATTCAATGCAGAGGAAAACCTGGAAATACATTTCACACAAAAAACCTGCAATGCAACCAGGCTCGGATCAATGCAGCCATTTCATTGCATATTCACACAAAAAACCTGAGCAATCTACCATCCATTGCATATTCACACAATAAACCATTTGACATAAACATTGACAGAAGACCCAAAAATATTTGACATAAACATTCACACAAATAACCATTTGACATCTACATTTGTGAAATATTTCACATAAACACAATCAACCATTCTGCCACATAAATATTTCACATAAACATTGACATCTACCTTCCATTTCATATTTCACATAAACATTTGACAGAAATATTTGACATTAACATTCACAAAACATTCTGTAGGCTGCAAACCTAAGGAACCCTAAACATTCACAAAACATTCACATAAACATTGACATAACCATTTGACAGAAGACCCAAAAAACCCAAAATATGACTGAGTAGATGCACACCATCATCTACTCATTGCACACCATCATCTCTCTAAAAGTTCTGATCTGATAAGTCATGTTATCATTAAGGACAGAGGCATGTACCCTCCACCCACAGTTAGGATCCCTACATTTTACTGTAACTCTGTCCTTGTCATTCCTAACATATGTGAACTCGTAATGATTCTTCAAAGCATGCTGTAACAGATGTTCTCTGTACTTGTATACACTCTCAAATAACATACCCTTTTCTAACCTCAGCCCTTCTCCAAAATTTGGAGGAATGGTTTCAGCTCCCTCATTTTCATACAAGTCATCATCTTCACTATTATCACTATCCTCAGGAGGTATTTGCCCAATGTCAAACCCCTTGTAGTGGTTAACACCAAAATCATCACTCACTACATCACTCTTCCATTCATGGTCATCACCTCTCTCATCTCCTTCATTGGGTTCAAATTCAGAATCTGTAGAGCTATCATTCCAGGATTCAGAACCACCCTCCTCATTTCCATGATCATCCTGCTCATCCATTTCAGCCATAGGTGTGACTGGTTCCTCCTCCTCCATTGCAGCCATAGGTGGGACTGGTTCCTCCTCCTCCATTTCAGCCATAGGTGGGACTGGTTGCTCCTCCTCCATTGCAGCCATAGGTGGGACCTGTTGCTCCTCCTCCATTTCAGCCATAGGTGGGACTGCTTGCTCCTGTTGCTCCTCCATTTCAGCCACAGGTGTAGAAGCATGGAATTTCACAACCAGAAAGCCCATGCGCCAGACACTACATGCGCCAGAACTCAGATGAAGAACTTCACAGCAAAGTCAATAACTATAGACATTTGAAGGACTTTTTATTTATATATAAAAGTCTATTACATGTCTAGAAAAGGTTGTACAAAGGAGAATTTCTACAAAGGAAAGAGCCTAAGTCTACAGCCAGCGGCCATCATGCGCCTTCAGATAAGGGCAGCGGCCACCATGTGTCTCCAGATAGGCGCAGCATCACTATGCGCCACCAGTAAAGTGCAGCAGATATCATGCGCCTCCATCCAGGCGCATCCCATCATCTCTTCAGCAGCTCAGTTATCTGCATCCCTTCAGCCAAATTCTTCCAGCCAGGCTCACCTGGCCGAGCAGAGCCCAGTTATGTGCCGCTCTTCCAACCAGGCTCGCCCGATAAATGCTTCGACACAAAGCATTTAACCCTCTGGCTGGAACCAAGGAAAAGAAGAGCACCGCAAATGCTGTGGCCAGGGGAGGCTTCGAAAGAGCCTCCAAAGCCGATGGAAGACCGTGATCGAAACCACGGCTAAAGGAGCAGCTTTCGACACGATCAAAGTGGGGAAACCCCACTTTGCAGGAAGAGAGAGCCTTGCACCGCCATTCCGATCTACGGCTCTTCCGGAATAACGGAGACGAGGCTCGAGCATCCTTATCTTTGGATGCAACAGGCACCTTCCGCCCGCCTCAGAAGCCCTCGACTCCGTCTTTTGGATGTAACAGTCACCTTCAAGTGCATCAAAGACAACACAGCGTCTCATCTTCACCCTCGGGAGCACTTCGTCAGCAGAATGCACCCGTATGTTCAAGTTCATATTGGAAGTACGTGAGGGAATGAGAAGCAAAACTTCTCTCCATGCCACTATTTATAGGCCAGGCAGATCAAACCCACGCGCCAAGTGGATGGCCCTCCGAATTCCGTGCAATGAATTTACATTAAATGGATGAACCGGACGCCTCGAATTCAGCCAAACGACTATTTATAGCACTCGAAGAGCGAGACAGCCGCATCATTAAAAGACATGTCCGATGCGCCAGCCAGACAGCGCATCACACGGACGCGACCTTCGGCGTCAGGCGCATCATACAGACGCGCCCTACAGTACTCGGCGCATTATAGAGGATGCGCTCCCCCCACACATCTCCATACCGAGTGGAACGCCAACCGACGCGCCCACTCAGCTGTCCATCGAACGTCACCAACATTAAATGCTGAACTGACAGAGTTGGCAGCACGCCTCCCAAAGTCTGAACAGTTGACAGCTTTTTCAGAGAACGAAGCATCGGCAACGTCAGCATCATCATGACTTCCGACGGTTACTGCCACGTGGCCACCCGCATGTGCCTCTACGGCCATGCGTCCACACCCGCATGTGCCTCTACGGCCATGCGTCCAAACCAGCATGCGCCTCAAAAGCCATGCGCCCCAGACTGATCTCTGATCCCGAAAGACAGAAGGAAAGTCGCCTGCATGCGCCTCAAAAGCCATGCGCCCCAAATGGTTTGTAACTCCTAAAGGTTATGAGCCGCAGCCTCCTCCTGCGCCCAATCCAAGGCACAGCCCACCAGATCACTCCTCTCCACCAAATCCGAGATCTTCGAACCATGAGTCGACGATACGTGTCTTTTGACTCAACTCATCCAAGATTTCAGCAACGGAAAGATCTTCTCCCTGCTACGTGCCAGCTCACAATAGCAGTATGAAGAGTTCTCCCCCTCGATCAGGGCGCAGCATCCATACGCCTCCATCAGCAACCTCCACGTGGCGTTTCCACACCGGCGCATCCTACATGCGCGCATGAGCAGCCAGCCTGCAAAACTATAAATAGAAGGGTCATCTCCTTCACACACACACACGGAGACTCAGAACAGAAGACTCACAGAGAATCCACAACAGAGAATCACCGGAGAGGTAGTTCTAGACACTCAACGTCTTCCTCCTCTCAGCAAGCTCCAGCACCCAGAGTAATCAACACCTTCAGAGAACCGATAACCGCCGTCAGTCGGTCAACGGAGTCAACGCATTACCACTCGCTCCATTGGCACTAAGGACCCAGCTTAAACAAAAGTGTACTCCTAGGACTACATCTAAGTCCTATATTGTATCACTGTTCTGTTTGTATTAAGATTTCAATCAAAACAATTTTAATGGCAAACAAGCTGGCGACTCTGCTGGGGAAATAGCGTATTTCTGTACTCCCTTTTAAAAAAATAAAGAAATACACTATCTCTTTGATGTGTTCATTTTTGATTTCATGAACTTGATGATTTATGTAGACCTATTATCTTTTGCGCACCTTGGTTTTAGGTACAGATAATAAGTAAAAAGGAACCAACCTGTTTGCTCAGAGGTAATGTGGACATGGCAATCATTAGGTTCAAATGATAGAATCTTCCTACTCAGAGGTGTTTATGGACGTGGTAGGAATGATCCTGGGGGATACGCTGAACAACTCAGAGGTAATATGGACGTAGAAGTTCTGCGATTAATGTACGACAACGTAGGGGTTGTTTGTACGGGATGTTTACTCAGAGGTAATGTGGACGTGGTAAACATGAAGGATAGCGTAAGCTCACGAAGTGTAAGGTTCCGCTTTGTAGGATGTAGAGAGACAACTCAGAGGTAATGTGGACGTGGTTATCTTTCTACGGAAGGATGCCACGGAACAGCTGGGTTCCGGAAGCGATTGATTTTGTGAAAAGAGGTTGTTTGGAGAAATACATGTCTTGGAGGATGTCAAGAGTAGTACTTCTTTAGGAACTTGTCGTTGATGGGCATCATGAACAAGTCCCCATTGGGTTTGGCGAGCCGGTAAGCACCGTTTGAGTATACCGTCTCAATGATGAAGGGTCCTTCCCATTTGGGCTCGAACTTCCCTCGTGTCTTGTGAGTTAACACCATTGGCCTTCTGACTGCTAAAACCAGGTCGCCAACTTGGAAAGTTCTTTGCTTGACCTTCTTGTTGAAAGCCTGTGATATACGGGCTTGGTAAAGTTCGATGCGTTGTTGAGCTAGGAGACGCTTTTCGTCCAGTGCCTCCAATTTCCGCAGACGACGACGTTGATTGTCTTCTTCTGTGAGATCGTTTGTGATTGCCACACGGAGCAAAGGTATCTGTATCTCGAGAGGCAGTACTGCTTCGCTCCCGTAGACCAGGAAGAATGGAGTGTTGCCTGTTGGGGTCCGTACCATTGTGCGGTAGGCCCAAAGGCATTCGTCAAGCTTTTCGTCCCAGTCGCGTTTGTTGGATGACACGACCTTTTTGAGTAGCCTGACGATAGTTTTGTTGAATGCCTCGGCCAATCCGTTTGCTGCCGGATTGTAGGCGGTTGAGGCCACGTTTTGAATGCGATTCTTGTCACAGAACCTGCTAAAAATGTGGCTGATAAACTGAGGACCATTGTCATGGATGATTCGCCGGGGTACCCCGAAACGGTAAATGACATGGTGTTTGATAAAGCTAACCACCCTGGAGCTTTTTACTTCTGCTAGTGGGACTGCTTCCGCCCATTTGGAGAAGTAATCGGTGATGGCCAGGATGAAGCAGTGTCCTCTCGATGAAGGAGGGGTGATTGGCCCTACAATGTCCATACCCCAGGCTTCGAATGGCCAGGAGGCGACTGTAGGATGTAGAGGTTCAGATGGTGTATGTATGAAGTCTGCATGAAGTTGGCATGCATGGCACTTCTTAGCATATTCCACTGCGTCGGCAACCATGGTTGGCCAGTAGTAGCCCATACGTCGCAGTCGATCTTGCAACTTAGGCCCTGGTTGGTGAGCACCGCAAGTTCCGTCATGAGCTTCTCGAAGAGCTTCGGCCGCTTCTTCGTTAGACAGGCATCGAAGGAGAAGCCCGTCGAAGGAGCGTCGATACAGCGTTTTAGTGGCTGTGTCGTAGTAGAATCGAAGAGAGCGTCTCCTGACTGAGACGGCTTCCTTCGGGTCCTCTGGAAGGATTCTGTAGACAGCGCAGTCGATGAACGGGAACCTCCAGTCTCGGACATTAACCCCAGTATTTGTCGGCATGGCGTGAGCCATTTGCAAACATAGGTTGTTTCTGGGACAAATCAAGTCTCGGCCGGTTACTGTGACATAGTGTTGAGTCCCAAGGGGCGCGGCCAATGAGGCTGCGAGGCCAGCTAGAGCGTCAGCCTCCAAGTTTTGTAGGCGGGGTACATGTTCGATGAAGAACCCAGTGAAGGTTGAAATGATGTTCAATGCAACTTCATGGTAAGGGATCAAGTCTTCATGGCGAACCTCGTATTGCCCCCGAATCTGGTTTACGACGAGTTTCGAGTCACCGTAGGCTTCCAGATGATCCACCCCCAGCTGTTGTGCTAGCTGGAGTCCCATGACGAGTGCATTGTACTCAGCAACATTGTTGGAGCACGGCTTCGAAAGGGAGTATGCGCGCTGGATGACCAGCTGATCGGGGGAGACCAAGACTACCCCCACTCCTGCGATGATTTGGCCGTTAGGGCCCGTTCTTGAAGCGCCATCGAAGAACATCTGCCAAACGGGGCTTCCTTCAGTGACGTTTGATTCTTGGACTTCATCCGGGATGTCTTCATAGAGTTTTGAAGATTCTGGGATGGGGTATGCAGCTAAAAAGTCAGCCAGAGCTTGACCCTTGACTGCCTTCTGCGGGACAAACACCATGTTGTATGGTGTTAGTAGGATCGCCCATGTAGCCAGCCGGGAGTTTAATGACCCTGGCTTCGTCATGAGAACTCTGAGCGGATTGACTCGGGAGATGACGTGAATTGTCTGGCCCGAGGCGTAATGACGAGTCTTCTGAATGGCAAACACCAAAGCCAAGCACTCCTTTTCAACGGGGTTGTACCGGTGTTCGGCCCCAATGAGTGTTCGACTGAGGTAGTAGATTGCTTGCTCGTAGCCTGCATCGCTGTTTTGAGCCAACAAAGCGCCGAGGGAATGATCCATGGCACGGACGTAGAGGAGGAATGGTTTGCCGGCGACAGGTGCCACTAGGACTGGCGGGCTTGTTAAGTAAGCCTTGATGTCGTCGAAAGCCTTTTGGCACTCCTCTGTCCAGACATAAGAGACTCCCTTCTTCATGAGCTGAGTAAAGGGTTGACATTTACCGGAGAGGTTTGCTATGAACCTCCGGATGTATGCCAAACGTCCCTGTAAGCCCCGAAGTTCTCGAAGGTTCTTCGGAGGGTCTATGTTAAGGATGGCTTTAGTCTTCTCGGGATCGACATGAATGCCTTTTGCCGTGATGACAAAGCCCAAGAATTTGCCGCTAGAAACCCCCAGGAAGGATTTAGCGGGGTTTATTTTGAGTTGATGTGCCCGCATGAGATCGAAGACCGTCTTTAGGTCCTGTAGATGATCTCTTTTGAGGCGGCTTTTGACTGCGATGTCGTCAACATAGCACTCAACTGTCTTGCGAAGATGTTGACGGAAGATGGTGCTCATAGCTCGCTGGTACGTTGTACCGGCATTCTTCAAGCCGAAGGGCATTACTGTGTAGCAGAAAACACCCTTTGGAGTCCTGAATGACGTGTGTTTTGCGTCATCGGGGAACATCTTGATTTGATTGTAGCCTGAATACCCATCCATGAAGGACATGCGTTCAAAGCCACATGTGTTGTCAATCATTACATCGGTGATTGGGAGCGGGAATTCATCCTTCGGGCAGGCAGAGTTGAGATCCCTGAAGTCGATACAGACTCGTATCTTCCCGTTCTTCTTGGTGACAGGGACGACGTTGGCTACCCAGTCCGGGTGTTGTTCCTCACGGATGAAGCCACTGGTCAAGAGTTTGTCCACCTCCTGATCGATGGCGTTCATGATGTCCGGGCGGAAGCGTCGCTGTTGTTGTTTGATAGGTTTGGCATCTGGTAAGATGTTCAACCTATGCATCGCGATCTGTGGATCGAGACCCGGCATGTCTTCGTAGCTCCAGGCGAAGACGTCGATATACTCCTTAGCGAGTTGGACTAAAGATTTTCGGTCTTCTCCTTCCAAGCTTTTGCTGATAAAGATGGGTTTAGAAGAAGACCCATCCCCGAGGTCGATTTGCTCGACTTCGTCTTCGGTGGGAGGTTCTCGTAACTCAAAACGAGACTCCCATTGTTCTCCTAGGCGTTGAGTCCAGGGTTCCTCTTCGAAGGGTTCCGGCGGTTGGTCTTCGCCTTCATCTTTCTGGGGTTGCGCCGATGTCATGTTAGCTGACAGCACTTTCCTGAAGACTGATCCGATACTGGTATCGGAATCCCACGTCGATGCTTCCGACGAGTGGGAATGTTCTATGTCTTCTGCGTCTGAACTCTCTGGAGTTGATGGCGGCGTGACATAGCCTAACCCCCGTCGAGTCCGATTATAGTAATCCTGTGGCTTTCCATTGGGCATCGAAAGCCGGACAGGGAGATGCCGACCCTTGCCGTAGTTTAGGCCTTTATTGCTTTTCAGGTCGTAGCCCATCTTTTGGATGATGTGCTTAGCCGCATCTGTGTACCGATAGACTTGTACTCTGCCGGTATCAGGTTCGGGCTCGATTGACGGGAGGTTCCGACGACGCTCGATTTTGCCCGAGATGATGGTGCCTTCGTCTCGGCTTCGTGGAGGGACTATGAAGACTCCTTGAGACGGGACTATTTGATTGTGGTAGACGGTCGTTACTTGTGTTTGCAACGACCGTAGAGCGTTGTCTAATGTATACATGGCATTCCAGTGTGGAAGACAAGAATAATTGAAAGACACTCTATTATTGATAAAGTACGAGATTTTATCCCGTGGGATTACATTGTCGAAGGAGGGTGCATCTACATCAGCAGAGATATATTCGCCAAGCTCCTCGTCTGTAAGCACTGGGGCCGGATCAGGAGAGTCCTCCACCGCTCTGACTTTGGGGTCTGAGAGGGTTATGTGAGCCCTCTCCGGCATCTTGGATGACTGCGGCGGCTTGCCTTTAAGACGCACCTTGAGGGGTGCCTCAGTTGCGCCTTCGATGAGTGGCGCCTTCCCTTGTAATTTTACCACCAGGGGAGCCGCTGTTTGTAGTGGCTTCCCCTTGAGGCGTATCTTCAGGGGAGCTTCGCGAGCTGGCGCTTTTCCTGATAGCTTGATGCTCATTGGAGGCGCCTTCTGGGGTGGTCTCCCTTTCAGACGGATTTTCAAGGGGGCGTCAGGAGTCGCTTCGGGCTCCAAGTCCGGCTCTGTTGCCGTCTCTGCTTCATCATCGGCGTCGTTGGCTTCCTCCTCGTCAAGTGGCTTGTACAAGTCGGAATCGGTGAAGTAGGCCTCAATCCCTTTGAAGGGATCGATATCTGCAAACTCTGTCCGGATGACGCCGTTGGTGGATACATATTTCATGTATTGGTGGAGCATGGAGGGCACCACCATGTACTTATGTAACCATGGTCGTCCGAGTAAGATGTTGTAGTTGACCTCGGCATCCACCACATAACAAGTCACCTCAGTTTTGAGGCTGCCGATGTGACACTTCAGCCGGATCTTGCCCAGTGGCTCGCTCTTGCTGGCGTTGAAGCCGCTGATAGTCGTATTGGAGGGCGCTAGCCGGTACATTGGGATCCCCAGCTTTGATAGCAGCGCCTTTGGAATGATGCTTAGGGACGACCCCGGATCGATCTGAATCCTGCTCACCTTTACCGAACCGATGTACCCTGTGTAATACAACGGTCGGTTATGTCGGTGATGCTTGAGCAGCATGTCTTTTGGGTGAAGGTTATGTTTGGGATAACTTCATCCGCACGATGACAGTGTGCACAAGTAGTTGGTAGGTCTTCAGGTTGCTTGACCTGACTGAGAAAGGATTCGGCATCCTTCAGAGCTTCGCAGAGAGCTTCTCGGGAGTCCTTGGAGAGACGCAGGAGCTCGAACAGAGACAAGCGTGCAGGAGTACTGGCCAGTTGTGCCAGAATGTCAAAATTGTGGGGCTTGGCTACCCCCGAAGCATTTTCTTTCCGCAGAGGTCTGTCGAAACGGGCCTCCACTTGCTTTTGTTTATTGGCTGCTGAGGGCTTGGATGGAC
Organism: Iris pallida; assembly: GCA_029216955.1. Taxonomy (NCBI): domain Eukaryota; kingdom Viridiplantae; phylum Streptophyta; class Magnoliopsida; order Asparagales; family Iridaceae; genus Iris; species Iris pallida. Next base: position 37,991 of record JANAVB010005870.1, read on the forward strand.
CCTCCTCAGGGATGGTGCCAGGAGGCACCACTTCGGCGGCAGCTTCACCGGGCTGGGAGTTCTGTTGTGCACGCGTCTGCACAGGAAGCGCCTCTTCCGTTGAAGAAGAGACCGTGCGGCAAGACTTGATCTTCCTGCCTTTTGCTTTGGTGGTAGGGCGTACCTCCGGTTGAGTTACCTCGGAGACGAGGTCGGGGTGAACCCAGAGGACCTCTTCTCGAGATGTGGTGAGTGGGACAAGTCCACTCACATTGTCACAGGGTGGGTGGCAAATTCACCACCTCCATTGTCGCCTTAGGGATGGGGACGACGCCATCTTGTGTGGTAGTCGGCGGCAAGGTGCCGAACTGAAGTGACACCACATTAGCTGACACCGTCTTCTCTTCGTAATCGACGGAGATTACATCCGCATTGATCATGTGCTGGATGTAATTTTTGAGGACGTAGCAGTCCTTAGTCGGGTGTCCGACAAACCGATGGTAGTGACAGTACCTTGGGTTGTCCACCTTCCCGACTTCATCGGGCCGCTTCGGGTCCGGAAGCTTGATCTTGTCACCCTGCTTTAGTATCTCAAAGAGTTGCAGGGTGTCGTCATCATTGAATGAATAAACCTCCTTGGGTCTTGGTGCCAGTGGAGGCTTTTGAGTAGGCGCAGATGCGCCCTTCGAGGCATTAACAGTCAATGCCTGTTTCCCCTTTGTTTCTCGTCCGGAGTTGTTGGTTGCGGACTTTTTCCCCTTATCGTCAAAGGCGGGGAAGCTAACACCCAAAAGACGTGCATTGGCCGCCTTCTTCTCTGCAGCTTCAGCTTCAATGATTAGGGAGCTCCAGTCGGGAGGGGGAGTAGAGTTAAGCCAGAGCTTTACTGCAGGCAGCATGTTCATACTGCAAGCAGAGAGAAGCGCATGTTCTGGCATGCCTGGAGGTAACCTGAAGCAGGCCTGACGGAAGCGTTCGATGAATGCCCGAACCGTTTCCTTGTCCTTCTGGCGTATCTCAATGAGAGACGCCATCGTCATGTCCTTTCCACCGTCGTAGAAGCGGTCGAGGAAGAGGCGTGTCAGGTCGTCGAAGGACGATATGGAATTATCGGGGAGGCTGCAGTACCAGTCATACGCCACCCCTTTCAGGGCCCCAACAAAGATGCTGGTGAGGAGTGCATCCTCCTTCGGAAGATGCCCTGTCTGCGACTGGAAGTACGTCAGGTACCGTCGTGGAGAGTCCTTCCCGTCATACGGCGTGAGTGTTTGTGGTTTATACTTTGGGGGATAAACCACCTTGTTCCACTCAAGGGGATAAGGCTGGGGAATGCCCATCTTCTGGCGTTCCTCTTGCCTGTTCTTGGACTCGAAGCGCTCCCGCAGATCTTTGATCATTTCGACCATGTCCTCCATGGAGCTAGGAGCCGGGGAAGGAGGTACTACCTGGAGTGGAGCGTTTGAGGGCTCCGATGTCCGGGGTGCTTCTGTGTCTGAGGGTGTCCGCTGGAGGGGCACACTCGACTCTCCATTGGCTCCTGGGTCGGGACCATTTGAAGGTGTCCTGATCAAGGCCGACCGCATCTCAAACACTGCTTGAGTCAGTGCTTGCATTGAGGCAGAGAGGGTTTTGAGTCCTCCCTCTAGCGAGTCTATGCGCTGGACAATGTCCTGTGGCAGCGCATCAGCCTCAAGATCACCCCCGGTCATGTATACTGTCATGACACGGCCGAAAGTGGATGGATTAGTTGAGGCTTCGCTCTCAGCCTCGCTCTCATGTGGGGGAGTTACTTCTCCTGGTGTTTGGCCACCCCCAGCCACATTCTGGAGTTCGTCTTCGACAGGCGCATCTGCAAGGGCCTGACTGCCCTCAGCTCTGTCTTGAAGGGCCTCTTCGTTTTCAGCACTACCCCCGGCGGTGTCCTGGAGGACATCGTCATTTTGAGGGGCTTCAGGGAGGCCATCTTCGCCTTGATGAAGATCCGCCGCAGCTGTGCTTTGGACATCTTCGTCTTCGGAAGGAGGCTTGACAAGGGTCTGGCTACCCCCAGCTTCCTCCAAGGACTTCTTCCTCGACCGAGTGCCTTCGAACACTCCAGAGGTCGTGACAGCTGCCTTGGTTTTCCTCGGCTGGCTTTTGGATGATGACGAGGAATTGGCAGTCGTCTTCCGGACAGATGAGGAATTGGAGATTACGTTGCATGACGCAATCTTTAGTTCCTCTTCTGCTGACACCTTCGTCCCAAGGCGATGTCGGAGGGGTGTCGATGATTGTAGCCGTTGGAAGACCGACTGCTTTGGCGGTACTGCCGTCTTGCAACAGCAGTTGATGGTGACCACTGCACAAGTGTGCCCCGTGAGAGGCGCATCGTGCTTGTTGGTCAACTCTCCTGACCGGCGCTTGTGAGTGATCACGTTGCGCAAGTCGTTGGAGGAGAGTGCTACCCTCACACCCCTCTCAGGCGCATGGCAGAGCCAAGCGCCAGGGTGGTCGGGTGAGTGCTGCGCCCCCTGATCTAATACCAAGCAGGCATCACTGATCAGTAGTGGGGGAACCACAGCATTTGAAGTGACTTGAACGGACCTCAAACGCACAACCAGAGGAGGCGTGGGAGTTCAAGACCACTGAGTTTGCCTCTCTCGGCTTGGTTGTGTACGCAGTGAATGCGCCCAAGTGAGATGAGGACTTTGAAGGTCGACTCGTTGTCGGTGCGGGAGCACTTGAGTCAACCTTGTACAGCTTGCCATTGGCGGCGCGCGTGATTGTAAGCGCGTGCCTCTGGCCGGCTGCTGGCATAGCACGTTTGTGGCGCGTGGCCCGTGCCTGCCTTGGATTTCTTCGTACCAGCCCGCTGGGGCGCATAGTACTCAGCATCCAAATTCTCCTCGCCGTTACAGCGAGTGAGTCTGTCGAAGACAGAGGCTCGTTGTGGCGCATCAGAAGTAATGCCGGGGCATTGGCTGCGCCCCTGCTCCGTCGACGTATCTTCCTCGCCTGAGAGGAAGATGGCTGGGGAACGTGGTCAGCCGCACGCTTCCCCGAGAGATGCGCTGCATCAGCGGGCGCACCTTGACTGCTGAGGACGTCAGCAGGAAGGGAAGGCTGGACGGGCGCATCCCCTTCAACGGTGGTGCCCGAGGCGTCGACTTTGCGCACCCAGACTGCGCGGGTCTTCTTCGGCTTCGACAGCCGCTTCGAAGGACTCGCACTTCCTTCAGAAATGAACTCCTCGTACGCCTGTTGATTGAGGCGCACTACCAGCGTCTTGTGGGAGGAGCCCACCTTACACGTCGTCGGCCTGTGACACGACTTTCTCGGTAGAGGAGAAAGAGGTCCCCAGCAGAGTTGCCAGCTCACAACAGCAGTATGAAGAGTTCTCCCCCTCGATCAGGGCGCAGCATCCATGCGCCTCCATCAGCAACCTCCACGTGGCGTTCCCACACCGACGCATCCTACATGCGCGCATGTGCAGCCAGCCTGCAAAACTATAAATAGAAGGGTCATCTCCTTCACACACACACACGGAGACTCAGAACAGAAGACTCACAGAGAATCCACAACAGAGAATCACCGGAGAGGCAGTTCTAGACACTCAACGTCTTCCTCCTCTCAGCAAGCTCCAGCACCCAGAGTAATCAACACCTTCAGAGAACCGATAACCGCCGTCAGCCGGTCAACGGAGTCAACGCATTACCACTCGCTCCATTGGCACTAAGGACCCAGCTTAAACAAAAGTGTACTCCTAGGACTACATCTAAGTCCTATATTGTATCACTGTTCTGTTTGTATTAAGATTTCAATCAAAACAATTTTAATGGCAAACAA
>JANAVB010005871.1:0-26854 GCA_029216955.1 Iris pallida
TGACAAGGCCATTTATTGTCTATAAGTACCTTGGTTATGGATTTGAAACCAATAATCGGTCGATTTCATGTCGACACTCGGTCATAAAAACTTCAGTTTTGTAGTGGAGCTTTCTCATTCTCCATAACTGACCCCATTCTAATCGGGAAGGAAAACAGTTAGATTATTATGACAGGGTGAACGAGGCAATGAGGATTAATGTTTCTTTTCTCCCTTTTGATGGCTAATCATAAATTAAACTGTGTCCTCGATTGGTAGGTTGTTCTATGTTCATGCATAAAACAAGTAGACACATTTATAGGAAATATCAATACACTCACTAATTGGTTTCTTCACGTGGATGAACGTGGAATAACCTGGTGTGTGCTTTTATTTGACACATGTATATAGGGGAGGTATTCAGTTGTGGACATGATTCAATCCAGAAACTGCACATATCCATAAAAATTCAATGGTTTTTGAGATGTTGATCAATATTATGTATAAATGACCTACATGTTCTAAGATAGTTTGGGATTTCTGATCCATGGATTGAAAGTCAGTCCCATTTTATTGCTCGTCGATCAATAGAATAAGTGAGAAAACTTGATCCTTGGGTAAGAAACCAGGAAATTTGGACACTCAAAAACTGATACAGAGTCCGTGTCACATAGTGTCGGACACATGCACTGGACACGGTGTAGACACTCCAATGTACACACTGACATGCCAAATACGTGCCCTATCCGTATCGCTGTCTATATTGCGTCTGTGCAACTAGTACAAATCTCTAAAGCACATGATTTCGTTCCACAACATTTTAGAACATGGAGATCATGGTGACTGCGTGGATCACCATTTTGGACAACACACCATTGGTTTTCTGGTTGACCACATATTCTTATTTTGAGGAAGTCTCCAAGGAAGATTGGGATGGACACAACACATACTACTAATCCAACTCATGCACTGAGGAAAATGAATGCTTAAACTGCAAAAAAAATTCTTAAGGTGCTAGGCACAGTAAAGTAGCTTCCCTGAAGGCAAGGTTCTAAACGGCGGTAGGCGGGTTCACGGCGGAGAGAGTCCGCCTACCGCCTAGGTGGTTGATAGTTGATACATTTTGGACATTTTTTTTTTACTATTTTACCACTGTTGTTTTGCATAATATGCATATTTAAGGGTGTTCCGTGCATAACTAAGTTGTAAAACGAAGATTTATGAAGTTTTAGTTTTGTAAAAATAAACCTAGGCCCATAATACTTGCAAAACCTTTTGGCCAAAAAATCTCGTTAAATATTGCTCCGCCTATGTGCCTGCCTACGACGCCTCACCTTCGCCTACGCCGCCAAACCTCCGTTGGCCGCCTACTCTACCATCTACTGCAAAAACGGTGCGGAGAGAGACCGTCTGCCGCCTAGACGGCCGCCTCAACCGTCATTTAGAACACTGCGTTTAGGAACATGCAAGGACCTGAATCCTAAAAACAGGGTTGAAGATGAACTGAGTGTTATCCAATATGATTCTTTGCTTACCCGTGATTAATTGAAGTTACTAGACATGGGCATACAAGGGCATCTTAGGACTAAATTTGGTTACACATCTTGAAAATCTAGATCTGACGATCACAGAAATCAGGTGTTGAACTACTTTACTTCATAATACGTATCTGATGATTATTCACACTAATGCATTCTACATTGTTGGGACTTCACTTTCAACCAAGACATTTAAGAGAAATATGTATCTTGCTGATATTTGTCTGTTCATTTAAACTAAATATGTGTACAAGTTTCATACCTATAACCAATTTCCATTTCTGTAGCTGTGGATACTGATAATGATAATACCCACAACCAATCCATTTGTAGCCTACTTACAATTCCCCAATATGCAGAGTTATATAATACATTGATCACTTCAGTCTAGTCCTTATGGCTCTGGTTGGTAGGAATGATGGAAAAGTGGGAGGAAGGATAAACAATAGAGAGAAATTTTCTATCCATATGGAAATGAAATACCCTTTCCTTCCTTTGTGTTTGATAGATCACAGGAGGGATGAAAAATGGAAGGGATGCAGTTTCTCTTGTTTGGTATGGAAGGAAAAATAGAAGGAAGGAAAAATAAAAAAAAAAGACTTTACCAAACTTCTTCTTAATAATATAATTCTTATGGGGTATAATTGTAAATTAGGTTATATATCACACAAGCCTCTTCTACTTTTCCTTCCACTTTTCCTCCCACTTTTGGAGGAATTGAATTTCTATGGTTAAGAGGGAAAAACAACCCCTCCACTTTTCCTTCCCTCAACTTTTTCTTTCCATACTACACAAGAGAAAATGCATCATTTCCTCTCATTTTCCTTCGTCCATTTTCCCTCATTTCACTTTTGCCTCCTACCAAATCGAGTGTAACTGCCTTGTACGAAAAATAAACATAACGAGAGGGCGATTTTGATTGATGCAAGATAAATGGCTTAAAGGGTCTGCTTAGCAACAAAGCAGGGAATATCTTCATTATAATGCTCTTCTTATCTTCTATGTGAAAAAATCGTTGATTAACATGTTTAATGGAATCATCTGCATTCTGCATGGTTTCTATGGTTCAGTTTCTTTGAACCTTACATGTGTTGACAAGCTATACATTTTACCAAAGTTCTTTTACTTTATGTTCAATTTTTTTTAGTATTTGTTATAGATAAATACCATATAAGTGATGTTATATAGAAAATTTTACAAGAAAACCTTCGTCTTATGTTATTCCGTTGTCTAGAGAAAAGGTTTGCCAAAATACTTCCCATCTTTTTTTCAGAGAAGAGGCTTGCCAAAATTACATTTACAAATTAAGAGAGTTTAAATACTATAATAACTCAAAAATTACGAAAGTCCAATTTTAAACAATTCCATACATAGACTTGAAAATGTTGGATCATAATTTTTCCCCTTGATCACCCAAATTTGGCCATAGAACCTGCAATATTGGTTTGTTGAACATGAGATACCATATTAATGAGTTTCAGATATTATGCCCAATCAATGGTTGTTTAATTAAATGGGTAATTACAACATCCTTTGTTTACTCCAGATGATTGATAACACTTTTCCATGCTGCATGTTCAAAGTTATATGCTTGATATGGATTTATATTTTATGTATTTCAGATTTAAGAAGAGAAACAAGTTTTCTTGAGGTTAGCCTACATAAACGGTCGACATTAAGTCCTACTCTTTCAAGCTTGTTAACAAATTTTTTTTGTAGACAAAGCCACTCATTAATGACCGTCCGTATCTTGGACTAGCACCAAGACCCCGTTCCAGTTAATTATTATACGGGGCGGGATTCGAACCCACACCCACTCCTCCTCTCCCTTACTAGTATTACGACTAGACAACCTCCTTGGTGGTTGTTAACAAGCTTGTTAAGGTGATGCGAAGTGAACTATGTTGTTAGTATTTTACGATTTATGATACAATATGATATACTGTCATTTTGTTAAATATGTATTATTATTTTTACTTATGTAATGCATACTTAAGAATCTCGATTCTTGAACTAGATATGCCATGTAAAGATGAAACAAACAATTTTTTTATTAGAATTATTTATTAAATCATGGTCCTATATTGATTTAGGAGTATAAACCTAAACTCCTAGAGCTACTGAATCACATGATACACGATATAATACGCAAGCAAATCGATACACGAAATTTATAGCGAGTTGACAACGTAGGAGGCGACAAAGCTCTAGAAGGTCTAGGTGGGGCCTTGAGGCGATGAGGTGGGGGCCTCAAGACTACAATTGTAGGGTGTGCAATAGGTAAGTTAACAAAAACATGTAATTTCTAATTGAGACTTTGTGTTGTGTTGTGGCGGTGTGGGGTACTAATATTTTATTTGTACTTGATGTATTCTTATGGGCTTTGTCCATTAATGTGATGTCTGGTGCTGTTTCAATGATATCAGTAATATTAATATATAGACATAGAAGTTGAAGTTGTGTTGGAAATTAGGACATAAGAAGTGAAAAGAGGAGTCGTTTTTTGGGGGGGGGGGATACAATTGGGAACACGATGAAACTTGAACTGGGAGTTCATGACGTATGAACTGGGAGTTCATGACTTATGATATTGGACTTGTCCATATGACTTAAAAGGGAACCCCTTATTATGTCCATGTCCAATTCCATATATCTATACTTCGTCCTCCCACTTTCTATACCATGTGGAACAAAACTTTCTATACAATTCCCCTTTTATATTATCACCAAATTTGTGAATCTTGAGCACTCAACCGAATATGCAATACAATCCAACAATCTCCAAATTAGCACGTATCTGAGTGAGCTCGAGCAGCTAGGAGATTCAACATATTCTTAGCTCGATCCATTCGCATATCGAGTTAGACCTACACTTTTATCAAACTGCACCTCTGTTGAGTGCCAACCACACTTCGTGCGCTCCTTCTTAGATGACTATATGGGCTAGCCCACCTTGGAAGCCAATCCATATTGCCCCTCTACTAGTGAAAACTATGACTACTTTCTATTTTGGTGGTTGTTTGATAGTAAGGAAGCTATGTTGCACGGATATGGCACGGTAAGGATACAACGACTTGGACATAGACACCTTTTTTGGTGCCATAGTGTGTTTTGGAGTGCACAATTGCACATGGAGTTTCCTATATGTGTTCTTGGAGTGTGCAATATGTGACCGACATGACATGACCACATTTTTGGAGTTTTCGTACTTCCTAGGTAGAAAATAAGTTAAAAAACTAGTAGAACCCACAACCAAAGTGGAAACTACTCATTCTAGTTTTTATCCAAATAGGTAGAAACTAGAAAGTCATGAAAGCTCATTAAAAGCAGCCATAACACATTATTAATATTATTATTATTATGATTATTATTTACTTTTTGGAACTAAACACTCCATGTTAATTATTTTTTATTGTTATCATGTCATTTATTACAAGTTTTTATCCTTTAGTTTCTATCAAACAAACATCATTTCTAATTGGAAACTTAGTTTCCTTAGGTTTCTAGAAACTAATGGAAACTAAGTTTCTTAGTTTCCAAAAGTTTCCATCTGCCAAATAGGTCCTTAGGTCCCATGCTAATCTACATTATGGAGATGCTCCATCTTAGGAACGAATCTGTATAATCCCTCCAACCTTGGGTCCTTGGCTCAGACTACCTTATGGAGATGTTCCACCTTAGGAGCCAACTTGACGACAATTCCATCAAAGGAGTCAAGTTTATTATTAATATACGTATGGTGCATGTGTCAACATAATTTATATCAAAGAGACTGGAGTGCTCAATCGAGCCCGACTTGTAACATTGTGCTCTAGTATCACTTTGTTGGGAACACGGTGAGACTCGAGCCAAAGTTAATCCATGAGGTATAATATTGAATGTATGATACTGAATTTGGCCCATATAACTTAAAAGGGAGCATCCTTATCAAGTCCAAGACCAATTTCATATATTTATACTCCATCCTCTTACTTTATGTCCGATGTGAGACTAAACTTTCTATACAACTCCCTTTTATATTGTCACCAAACTTGCGAAAACCTAATGCGAGTTACAACCCGACAAGTACAAGTCAAAATTAACAATAGGACTTTCTTCGTTTTTTCCTATTTTATTTCATGTGGTTGCCCTTGGGATCGAGCATTTTTTCCCATTCTGTTAATATGTGGATGATTTCACTTGAGACTGAATAAGGCATGGAATTCCCCTTGTAGGACTTTCTTCGTTTTTCCTATTTTATTTCATGTGGTTGTCTTTGGGATCGAGCGTTTTTTCCCCTTCTGTTAATATGTGGGTGACTTCACTTGAGACCGAATAAGGCCGCCAAGGTGGAATTAGGTGGCTTGAGGCGCTCATGGAATTCCCTTTGTGTAGATAGGCGGACCCTTGGTGAACAATCTACCTAAATATTTGTTACCTAGGCGCCAAGATATACGAGGTGCCTAGACGACTGCTTTATAAAAGTTTGATCTCTTTCCGCTACTTATGATATTGGGTTATTTGATGAGACTAGATAAGGGTTATAATCTAGAATAGAAATGCAAAAGCAAAAAGAAGCTTTAGAGTCTAAATGTTTTAAAATTAGTAGGATAAAACAAAGTATATCTTGATGGTCAAGAGATACCTAAAGACTGACAGTGTTCTAAATGATGGCCGCGTAGTCCGTCTAGGCATCGCCTAGGCGGTAGGCGGTCTCTCTCCGCACTGCTTTTCGGTAGGCGGTGGAGTAAGCGGCCAACGGAGGTTGGCGGCATAGGCTGAGGTGAGGCGGCGTAGGCGGGTGCCTAGGCGGAGCAATACCTAACAAGATATTTTGGCCAAAAAGATTTTGCAAGCATTATGAGCCTATGGTTTACTTTTACAAAACTAAAACTTTATAAATTTTCGTTCTACAACTTAGTTATGCATGAAACACCCTTAAAATATGCATATTATGCAAAAAACAGTGGTAAAATAGTAAAAAAATGTTCAAAATGTATCGACGCCTAGGCGGTAGGTGGACTTTCTCCGCCTTGCACCCGCCTACCGCCGTTTAGAACCTTGAAGACTAATTGTTTTTGCAATTTAGGGTTCATCATTCACCAGGATCAAGAAGAATGTTTGTTTATAGGATTAAGGTGAGATTGTTGAAGTGTAGGAGCACTAGGAGTGCTTTGTGATGGTAGGATACCCTTGAAATTGAAAGAAACACGATAAAACTAGTCGATACTTTCAAAACAAGAGAGCAGCTGAAATGTGAATGAGTGATAGTGCATTAAAATATAAAATAAGGAGTGCATTCTAGAAGGTTAAGATGGCGCTTATTAAGGATAAGACGAGAGAAAATCATTGGGTACCAAACAGATGCACAGTTTTGGAGTCATAGCATCTTAGTTAAAGATGGTGATAGAGATAGGAGTAGCCCCAAGATAATTTTGATCAGGTTGTTAAAGGTTATGGCTTTTTGTTAATGTGATAGATGACCCCAAAGGGGCTGAATGGAAGATAATGATTCATGTAGCCGCCCCAAAATTGCGGGATAAAGGCTTTGTTGTTATTTTATTTGTGTTTTGAAGTGGGTTGTTATACATTACTAAAGCTGAGGAGGGCTTCTAAACAATTTAGCAGAATATTATAGAATGGACTATCTATATAAGAAGTTAAGAATTTGCGGAACCATAGACTGAGAACAAGAACCACAGCTCAGAACAGTCCTTAAGAAAATCAACTGTTGCTCAAGGTGTCAATAGAACCAACCAAGATTACAGAAGTTGAGGGATAAATGTAAAGTACACAAAATAAGGGAGGAGAACCTTTAAAACAGTTGGTGCCCACCAAAGATGATCTATAGTTTGAAACAGGAATTTTAGCTTAAAGGAAGATGGGTTATTATTCCTGGAGCCTACTCTAAAGAATAAGGTGGCTAGTAGGGCCGTCTTATTTGATGGTTAAAGATCTCACTAGTAATTTAGAATCTCGAAGCATGCTGCTAGTGCTAAATCATAAGAAAGTCATGGTTTTCTCTTGGTCCAAGGCCATACTTGGATGTTCTGCTCTCCTTGTTGAAAAAGTTGAGGTCTTCACTTGTCAATAAGAAGGCCAAAAGGCTGTGTTAAGAGCAAGTTGAGCTTGAGTTTGACTTGACACTTGATGCCTAGAAGGTTTGAACTGAAGTACTGAACATTAGGTGTGAAAAGGAAGCCATGCATGTGCATATGTATTTTGTTAGTGAGCACCTAAGCCCCTGAAATTGCTTGATTCTACGTGCCAAGTCCCTTCCACTGCCATTCCAGGTTTTCACTTTAATAATGATGGTCACTTCTAGGGCATATATTGGGACGGGATGAGATATGAGTTGGTGGTACAACAACAAATGAAGTAAGTGCAATGTAAAGGATCAAATCTGATGCTTCTCCAAGGAATTTCAGCATAACTTTCCCGTTGCGTCAATGATAAAATTTTTCCTCATGCAAGTCGATTAAGGGAAGGATAAATTACATTTTTGTTTGTGGGACTCAATGTATCATCCTAAAACCCGAACTTATGCCTGGAAGGCATAGGCATTATCAAGGTTTATCCTCCTGATCAACTATGTTATTTTTTTCCTTCCTGTTTTACGTGATTGCATTGCGGTTACGACTGATGACTGACGTCATACTTTCGCCATCTCTGTTTTCTGAAACTCAATAATTTGCACCAGGGAGAAGTTGATCAACGCACAACCAAACATCACTACCGTGATTCCCTGACTATCTCAGCCTCTTTTGAAATGGCTTCAGAATAAATATAAGCTCCATGAACCTCCTTGATTCCACCTGGCTCTCATGTAGTCTTTTGAATTTGAAACCATTTATATTGTGGAGCTTACTGCATATGTGGAAGAAAAATATTGCACATATCATACCTTCAATTTATATATCATCTTTGCTACTTTAAAATACTTCTTTCAGTTGCAAAACTTATGATTGTCTATGAAAGTGTTTGTTTTAGATCACTTATATGATGAGTTCCTATAATTTCTGTTTGACATGAATTCTCTTTGTTTTGTTAAAGGGAAGAGTTCTCAAGTCCCATTGTTTCTTTTGGAAGAAAATATGCAACCCATATTATGTACACAACCTAGAAGATTTGCCGCTGTAGCCATAGCGAGAACGGTAGCTAAAGCTCGCAATTGTGAGGTGGGCGGCGAGGTCGGCTATCATATTGGTCATTCCAATGTCTCAGATAGGACATCAACCAGGTATTATGTGTAATCCATCAATCTAGTGTCTGACTTCTATTTTCTCCCCTGCTGATTGGTTCTACCCTAGACAGTAGATTTGTCTAGATTTTCCTGATTCAGCTCACTCTTACTTTACAAGGAGAATGTGTTGCATGTCAAATCGTCTTTTTCAACATCTTCAAATTGAAGTTTGAAAGACAAAAATGTTTCTTTCTACTTGGTATTATTGAAAGCTTCCATGAATGTAATATAAACAATTCTAATACTTTTCTCACCATAACCCTTGTCCCCTAAAATCATACTTTCTTCATCTTTGAAATAATTTTATGGCGTGTTTCCTTTGTCTTCGACTTGTCCGTCTTGTGTAATATTTCTATTTTCACCTATTCATCCTGGCTCATCAATGATACCTATGTAGCTTTTGTCTGAAATTGGCATCAAACTCCTGAAGCTTGCTAATATTATGACAGATCCAAAATTGTCTTCAAAACTGCGGGTGTTTTGTTGGAGCAAATGCGGGACAAGGGTGTTGCTGCACTAAAATACAAGGTTATTATTCTTGATGAAGTACATGAACGTTCCGTAGAATCTGATCTTGTTCTTGCATGTGTGAAGCAATTTATGATGAAAAAGAAAGACATAAGGTATGAAACTAGTTTTCTTCTTGACTGCTGTCCTTTCCCTGCTAATAGTTGATTAAGATTGTGGAAACTACTGTTACTCTGGAGCAGCTTGTCCTGCTCTCTCTGCTTCAGTTTACATTATCGATACATTGATCTTTGTAGTGTATCAATTGGTCTTGTTGAGCTATATGTTGGGACTGATAGCATTGATTTTCACCTTAGGGTGGTATTGATGTCTGCTACAGCTGATATTGCAAGATATAGGGATTTCTTTAAAGATCTTGGCAGGGGTGAAAGAGTTGAAGTGATTGCAATTCCAAGTGCCCCACAACACAATGTCTTCCAGCGAAAAGTTATGTATCTTGAACAGGTAGCTAATTTGTTTTTCTTTTCTCCTACTTGATTCTTTGTTTAGTCTTGGTTAATATGTTTGCCATCTTTGCTTAACCTTGATTAAGCTCCAATTTGGTTTTGCATAATACAAATGTAACCTCAAGAAGAGTATCATTTGAATAGGTAATGATTGAGAATCATAATTGGTATTGTGCATACATAATATGGTAAGTTTGAAGTAGTAAGTATAGATATAGTTCATAGGATATCAAATGCTTGGATCCAGACGTTTTCAGGCCACTAACTTTTTTTTTTTTGATTAGCAATTTTTTCGACGTTTTTCAGAACTTTTTTGTTTGTGATTAGCAATTTTTTCGGAAACATAAATCATTAGTTTATCTATTTTGGCTTATCTAATATTATAATAAGTATCCTTTCAGCACTGAAGAAGTTTCTTTGGCGAAACACTGTTTTTTCCCAAAAAATGCTCCCAATTTTATTATGGCACAGTTTGCTAAAGGTGATCATATTTTACAATTGAAAGGCTTTTGTTAATTTTTTTTCGAGTGACGAGTAGGCTTTGGCTGGATGGGGCTGCAATCAGACCATTTTAGGCTTTAAGTTAATTGGATCAGTTCTGGTCTCTAAAAGCAAAGCATATCTATTGAAGCTCAACCACTACAAGAAAAGGGGAACTTTTGCTGTTTCTTCTAACTGATGCACTTGTTGCTGTTTATCTATTGTTTCCATTAGTAACCACATTATCCTTTTCACTGCCCCTATCCTTGCATTTCTTCTAACTGATGCACTTGTTGCTGTTTATCTGTCTCCATTTCTGAGAGAGAATCTATGTTGCACAAATACGGACAAAGAAACCGATAAGAACACAATATCTATACGGGATACATGCATTTTCAGATTTGTACAAAATATTTGCCTATATTGCACAAGTATGGACACTGATATGGGTACGGACACAAATCAGATACCGACACTATCTTCCTGTTCTGTGCAACATAGGAGAAAGTAGATTTAGAGTTGAAATATTTTTGTATACTTATTGACGTATCCTTTAATCTACCTGTAAAAGTATTTATTTTATGGCAACTCAATGATACTTGAATCTATTTCTATACTTTGCCAACTGTACACTGGGAACAGGCTCGTGGGAGGCTTGTGGCACTGTGACACTCTTTAACAATAAATTTTTAGAGTAATGCTTTTGTACAATAAACATGTGATGTTTTGTGCAAATAACTCTTTCCCTCAACCCGAAGGATCCCAATTCAACCTAGGCAAATGACCGAAGCGCCATCATAGTGTTTTTTTTACATAGAAAAATTGTAGAATCCGCACCTTACAATTCCTCATATTGGAGTATCGATGTTTATTTCAGTAGTTAAAGTTAATGTTTTGCATAAATTGCCACCCAAACCATTGTATATTTCATGTACACTCTATGATCTTTAAATCTAGAATTTCTTATGTATGCCCCACCAAATTTATACTTCTGTCAAATATATCTATCACCAAATATAACGAGAATGCCACATCCATGTGCTTTTGCCATTTTACACTTGCACTCCTATGAATCTTGAGTTTAGTAATGACATTGATAATATCATCCATATGACAAATTAATGACTCTAGTGGGTAGTAGGTGGAGACATAGCGCATCCTGGCTGGGTGGGTTCGATCCCACGGGGAAGCGGATTATTCCTTCCAATTATTGGTGGGAGTTAATTATCACCCCCCTCCCCCCCCCCCCCCCCCCCCACCTCCCCCTTTTATTTGCCTAAAGTCTGTCTACTAAGCACTGGAGTCAAAGTGTGTCTGCCACCTTTCTGATTTAGAAGAGCTTTTGAATTTTGACATTAATATTTTCATAAACACTCTTCTAAAATCAGTACGTAGTGAGCTGCTGCTTGACTTCTGAAGTTAGTGTTTTATGAGCCTTCTGAATATAAATATCTCCTATAAACTATTAATTTACTAGTCTTCTCATAAAGGATATCTTTTGCACATAGATGTTAACAGGTTTTATATACACAACTTCAACCCGTCTCTCTGTATCTGAAAATCCATGATTTTGTATCTAGGCCCTATTGAGCAGAAATTTATGCTAACATTACAATGGGTCCTGAACAGATGAAGTAGCAAGTGTATTACATTATTCGAAAATGTAGTAAATATATGTAGCGATACATACATTCACGTACACACAGATGTTCAAAATATTTCCATAGGGCTTCAATAGTTTATTTTGTATTTTAATAACATAAAACCACATATAATTATCCTACCTGCTTAGTTTTAAGAGGAGTGTTTAGGTTCATTATTTTTTCCCCATTGAGCTAACATTCATTTTTTCACCTGAGTCACGTTTAAGTCATTGTGATTCCATTAACATTAGGTTCACATGATTGCTTCTCGTATAATTCTCCAATAGGTTACACCCATTATTATCTCTGCTAGTTTGGAACAACTGCTTGTAGTCTAAAATCTGTATAATCTGCCACGAGAGTGATTGTGTCAAGCATCTTGCCCTTTTTTTTCAGGTTGCAGGGATTCTTGGGATAGAATCAAAAAATTCTGAATCATTGTCATCCAAGTACTGTTCTGGGATGAGTTCTGCTGCCGATGCTGATATGAAACCTGAACTGCATGCTCTCATACATAAGTTGATCTGGCACATACATGAAAATGAATCCGATATCAAGAAGAGTGTCTTAGTTTTCCTTCCAACTTACTTCTCCCTTGAGCAGCAGTGGATACTTTTGAGGCCCCTTAGTTTGATTTTTGAAGTGCACATCCTTCATCGCAGTATTGACACGGATCAAGCATTATTAGCTATGCGAGTGTCAAAGTCCCACCGCAAGGTATATTACTCTCTGCTGTTCTTAGCACATCTTGTGTTGTGATTCCTATTAGTTAGAGGTATGTACATCACAACATGACCACAAACACGATCTCATCAATATATGGGAGGTCATAACTGTATATCACTAGTAATTGCAGCCATCCTAAAAAAAGGATAACTCCTCTCGTCTCACTTATATTATACATAAAGTGTGGAGCAACAACCTACTGCAAGTATACAACTGTGCAGTATATAGCTCATTGTCACTACTGCATATAGTTGGACAATGGACACCATTCCCTTGTTTCATATTAACTGAAATATATTCAAAGGAAAAAAATTAATGGTTCATAGTTGTTAAAATGTACTTTATGGTGTTTCTTGTACATTTCTTCTTACCTATTATGGTGAAGTTCATTCTATCGCTCTATTGAACTTATCTAGATAGAACCCACCATTTTGTAATCTTAGGCTAGAGACTTGAACATTCGATGTTAAACTAATGTGAAGCTAGTCTTCATTAGATGACATTACCAAATAAAAGTTGTAATCTGCTAAAGTCCTATTTCCTTATGGTTCTAGTCTGGTGCATCAAATTATGAGAGATGAAACTCAACGATGCCTTCTACTGACTGATAGTTCAAAAAAAAATCTCTTCAGTATTTGACTGGGCAAAAGTTGGCTTCTTGAGTTACATGCTTAACATCAGTTAGCTATTATCAAATGCACTTGGTTAGTGGTGGTTAGATGCATTAACTTCAAACTCATGCTAACTTTTGGTTATATCGGAATCGGTATCGGACCATTCCTATGAGTATCGGGATCGGTGGTATCGGCAGTATCGGAGGTTTCGAATCGGAGTATCAGATTTTTTTGTTATCGAAAAGCAAATAATTATTAATAAATTATTAACATTTTAGAAAATATATTTTATATATTTGGCATAATTTTAATATTTTTAGTGTTATTTTTTAGTAGTTTTGAAATTGAATGAAATAATAGTCATCCTTACCAATTGATTTACATACGATATATAAATTTTCTTCTTTTACATGCTTTTATAACCTTTCTATGCTTTTACACCCTTGCTGATTTTCTTTTTCGTTCAATTTTTTTGCCGAATTGACCGGAAAAGAGACCCCCAATGGGGGGTATCTGTCAGTATCGGGTATCGGTCGATATCGGATCGGGACATGTCAAACCGTATCGGTATCGGCCGTATCGGATTGGTATCGTCCGATACTGCGAACTATGCTTATGCATTTATTTGTATTAGCTCGATTCTCATACATGCGTTTGTAGGATATACTTCTATTATCTATTTTATTTTGAGTAAGCCTTTTAATGGGCCTTTTTCTGTCAGGGATACTACTTCAATAAGCCCAGCCTTGACCATATGTGAAACTAAATGCAACATCAACTCGTCAAATTCAAAATTAATTATATGTATAACATGGGGAGTGTGTCATTAGGTATGTACTTAAGTTGCTTTATAAAGCCACAATTTATTTGCTCTATAAATATTTATATACTCAAATCACAGTTGTATTGCATTTTGTAGATCTAAGAATGTGTTGACTGATGCATTTAGGAAAAAAAAAAGTAAGATACACTTTCTCCATGCTGGAAATACGATGAGCTACATGGATATACGACACGGTAAATGCACAGTGACACGTACATGACACCTATTTTGGTGTGTCTGTATTTTGGAGTGTCCAAGATGTGTCCCGTCACGACACGACCCATATTTTTCAAGTGTCCGTGCTTCCTAGATGATGAGGTATCTGGAATACTCATCAGCAGGTTTAATTTATATTGACATATTTGTTGGCTATGATTTTGTTTCGCTACTTCTTTTAATATTTCAATTATTTCAGTTTGTTTGCCTTGTGAAATCCCTGGTACATGGTTATTCTTTACTTGCATAATTAATATATTGAATACCCTGCTTGATATCTTAGGAGATGATGACTTTTCGTTATATTTAATGTCAACTTAAGCTTGTTTCTGGTTGTTCAGTTTCTTTCCAAAGTTTTTTAATTGGATCTAGTAAATAACTGCATCTGCTCGACTCTTAATTGCAGGTTATTTTGGCCACAAATATTGCAGAATCATCTGTCACAATACCAGGGGTAGCCTTTATAATAGATTCATGCAGATCTTTACAGATCCTTTGGGACCCCAATAGGAAAAGGGACACCTCAGAGCTTGTATGGGTGTCTAAGTCACAGGTAATCAGCAATTTTATTGGCTGCTTTTAAATTTTATGACCAATTTTTGATTATCTTTCAAAATACTTACATAGGCTGAACAACGCAAAGGAAGGACAGGTCGAACCTGTGATGGTGAGATCTATCGATTGGTCACTGGAATGTTTTATAATAGTCTCAGCGAATATGAATATCCAGCAATATTGAGATTATCGCTGACGCAGCAGGTGCTGATGGTATGCTGTGCAGAGTCTAAAGCGATTAATGATCCCAAAGGTATCTGTTACTTATAATCTGTGTTTGTGGTTTCTTGTAATGATCAGATCGAGCTAAACAATATAATATTTTATTATTTTATATCAAACTGCATATACTGTACCAACATGATTGCAGGTGAGTTTGCAGGTGTTGATTTCACTTTAATGAGGGGCTGATTTTTATTCATTTTGTTTTATGAAAGTTCACACATGAAGATGTCACCTTTCTCGCTGCTCTCTTAGTTGTGGTTGTACTAAGCTGGTTGTTCAGAAAGGTTACTGGACAATTTCTGAAATATTTATGTGCAAATTTACCATATTTGGTGGCTTTTGCTTCCATGGTATCTTAGTACAGATTTATCACATGGGTACTTTAACGTTAAGAGTTTCAAGAACTTGGTTTATGGATGGTTTTATGGAAGTATGAACTGGAAGGTTCCTTGATTTAGTTATAGGAAACAGGAATGCTGTATAGTCCTGGAGCATTGTATTTAAGTAAGACAAATCGTATGTGAAGTTAGGAATGGTTACAATACTGGATATGAAGTTTTTGAAGCTTAGTAACTACTAGTCCTTCTTGTATCCTGATATGGTTGATCCCCATTCTGTCGCATGTCTACCAGAAGGGGTCTCAGGTCATTGTTGGCTTGATGAATGAATCTTCGCCCCCCCCCCCCCCCCCAACACACACACCACCACCACCACCACCACCACCAAAAGGATCCTAATAATTTCTTTAGTTTTTAAAGCAACAACCTTTTAATTTACTGAATAATAGCCATCTTTCCATGTTCATTTTTCCCTTTGTGGATTGCATCACAGTTTGTGATTTATCCCCCATAAGTGTTGATGTACTTGAACCATCTTGGTTAACTTCATCTGGTTGAACATTTCAGTTGTAGTTGGGTCTATTAACCTAACTTTTATTGTCTGGGCTGTGGTTTGATAAAATGAGGATGGTGTAGATGGCTAAGATCTGTAGTTTATCTTGACTCCCTCCCAGGACCCTGTGTTACCAGGAGTATTATGGCACCCTTAGTGTAATGTAGGTCTGTGTCCTACTTTTGTGACCTTGTCATGATAAACTTGGAAAGAATCTTGAGTCATGTTTAACATAGAACCAAGAGCACAGGCACTATCGCCAGCCTCCTCCTCTTTAACACACTCACAATGCTATGGAAGTGTGGTAGAGACGAGAAAGCTAGCCCTTTATATAAAGGGAGCCAGAAAGGAGTAACTTCTCTCCAATTACTTTCCTCCATAAATGTTAGGGGTTACAAATTCTCATGAGTGGCCCACTAATAGCTGTCCATTCATGGAGAAGTAGTGTCCTGGGGATTAGAAATGATGGGTTGACTTAATGAGTTATTGGATTTGGATCATGCTATCATTATCCACACCCAACCCACAAGTCAACCAAATCCAAACCCAAATTCATTAATCAAACAAGTACAGGTCCACACTCATGCATAAATCTTATAGTTAAAATTAGACAAAATAAAATTCAGGAATATGATATAACAATGACATGTCAAATCACTTTGAGTCATGTTCTGATCCCCTTGGACTTGGACATGGGTGGGCAAAATGTGACTTGAATGCTGAGGAAGTATTGTAAGGATATGGACACGGATACGGACACACTTTTTTTTGGAGGATTATCGGTGCAACCTAGACTGAACATCGATTTGGAAGCTAAAACTGCAAGGTTGGATTTAGAAACCAATTTGAATGATTTGTAACCTAGGAAGATACTCCAAAACTGGATATTATATACATGTTGGATGCCTACTGGACATGACATATACACTCTGAAATATACAAAGGTGGAGTGGATACGAATCGAATATAACCGTATTCTTATACGATTTTTAGAAAAGGGACCCCGATCCAGATCCAGGTATTGTTTCGATATAAAATCAATATTCATATCCGCCGACGAAATACGGATACAAATCAAATATAAAAGGAATTGGGTACGGATCAAATATAAGTCAGATACAAATATGGATCGAAGATAGTAGTAAACGAGCATGGATACATGTAGGAGGGAATAATAGGATTGCTTTATTGATATGAGTTACATATATAGTAGAGGAATACACTTTTTACTATTCTCTACCCGATGTGGAACTAAATAATAATACTCAATACTTCCCTCAAGCTGGAGCATAGATGTCAATCATGTCCAGCATTTTACATAGAAAATGAACTCGAGGGCCCAAAAGAACTTTGTAAATATATCCGCTATCTGATCTCCAGTTCTTACATGGTAAATTTTTATCAACCCTGATATTCATCACAGACAAACTGAATATCAATCTCAATGTGTTTCGTCTGTTCATGAAATACATGATTTGTAGCAATATGGATAGCTGACTGATTATCGCACCACATATCAGTTGCTTTCGATTCTGCTTCTTCTCCCAGCTCTTGTTAGATGCTGCAATATAACACTTCTGTGGTGCCATGAGCAATGATCAGTATTCTGCTTCCGAACTTAATCGTGAGACCACACTCAAATATAAGTTAGATACAAATATGGATCGAAGATAGTAGTAAACAAACATGGATACATGTAGGAGGGAATAATAGGATTGCTTTATTGATATGAGTTACATATATAGTAGAGGAATATCCTTTTTACTATTCTCTACACCCTCCCTCAAGCTGGAGCATAGATGTCAATCATGTCCCATTTTACATAGAAAATGAACTCGAGGGCCCAAAAGAACTTTGTAAATATATCCGCTATCTGATCTCCAGTTCTTACATGGTGAAATTTTATCAACCCATTCTAATATTCATCACAGACAAACTGAATATCAATCTCAATGTGTTTCGTCTGTTCATAAAATACATGATTTGTATCAATATGGATAGCTGACTGATTATCGCACCACATATCAGTTGCTTTCAGTTGCTTTTTCTCCCAGCTCTTGTAGTAGATGCTGTATTATAACACTTCTGTGGTGCCATGAGCAATGACTCAGTATTCTGTTTCTTGCTCTTCTACGATACTAAGTTTCCACCAATGAATACCGAGTAGCCGGAGTAGAACGTCGATTTATAGAACTCTCACTCCAGTCAGCATCTGTAAAACACTCAAGACGAGTATGCCCTTGATTCTCCATCCGAATTTATTTTCCAGGATTCTGAGCTAGATAACGCAAGATCCTGAGAACTGCTTGCCAATGTGAAACTCGTGGAGAAGCCATAAATCTACTCGTGACACTTACAACAAAAAAATGTCTGGGCAATTCTCCAAGCAGGATCGGAAGCAACTGATATGTGGTGCGATAATCAGTCAGCTATCCATATTGCTACAAATCCCTCGATCCTTACAGATCGACGTTTTACATCCGGCTACTCAGCATTTATTGGTGAGAACTGTGTCGAGGAAGAGCAAGAAGCAGAGCATGGTCTCACGATCAAGTTCGGAAGCAGAATACCGAGCCATTGTTTATCGCACCGTATAAGTGTTATATCTGCAACATCTACTACAAGAGCTGGGAGAAGAAGCAGGATCGGAAGCAACTGATATGTGGTGCGATAATTAGTCAGCTATCCATATTGCTACAAATTTCGTACTTCATGAACGAAACACATTGAGATTGATATTCACTTTGTCCGTGATGAATATCAGAAGTGGTTGATAAAATTTCTTTTTTTTAAGTGAAGAGGAATAGATGGCTCTGATACCATGTAGGAGGAAATAATGGTTGCTTTATTGATATGAGGGATTACATATATATAGTAGAGGAATATCTTTTTTACTATTCTCTATCCAATGTGGGACTAAACAATAATACTCAACAATACATTACAAATATAAGAGGTAGCGAATGCGTCTGTTAGTTGTATATATTATAATTAACCTATGTTGTACTGGGCGCTAAGCGAGGCGAGGCGAGGCGACATACCACCCGCCTCGCCTAGGCGCCCACATAGGATCCGTTGCTTTGAATTAAAAAAATTGTAATTATGCATACAACAAATATGTAGTATAACTAATAAGCAATATACATAAAAGTAATATAAGCAGCAACAAATATGAAATAATATTCAACATCAAGTAAGGATAGTAAGCATAATTGGGCGACCCTAAGCGGACCTTTTTCTTTCCATGGGCGACCCTAGGTGGGCGCCTAGGCGCGCCTAGATGAGCAAAACCTCATCCAGAATTTTTTTCTTAGGTCGAGGCGAGGCCTCTCCAACCTGCACGCCTAGGCCGCCTAGGCATTGCTTGTGACAACATAGTAATTAACTAAGGTTAGTATTAGCTAAAGTCAATATAATGCAAGGTGAAGAAATTGATTATCCATGATTGTTTGTTAATTTAATTGGTTTTTCTGGGTAAGTTAGGTGAAGATTGAATAATCTAGCCATGGATATTGATTTTTTTTTTGTCACTTTAATTGGTTTTTGGGTTGGAAAACAAAAACTTTCATATCATGGTACAAGGTTGTAAAAAGCGCTAGGCGTTAGGCGGGCGGACACCAACCGCCTAGCGCTTAGTCCGCCTAGGCGCCGCCTAGGCGTCCTTCTAAATTTAGGCGGTCCATGGCAAGGACAAATAAATTTTTTTTGGAGATGGCCTAACTTAGTGTTCACTTCAAACTCACCTTGGTAGCAGTATTCAGTAACATATACCAGACTGCTGACCACATTGATAATAGTGTAACACAGACATACAAGACTCTTGGACGTATACATAGCTGCTGTCCCATCACCAGAAAGCGCAGGTGGTGGAGAGAAGAAGAGTAAAGATACAATGGTACTCACTTGGACATACACATAGCTATTCTCTCTGTTCCTTGTGCAGTGTGAAAAATTTAAAGTCAATTTAGCCTATAGAAAATACACATGTAGACTATAGTACTGCACTGTTTCTTGTGCAGTGTGCCTCCCTGGTTTGCAACTTCTCCTTCTCTAGCAAGCTTCTGCTGCAGCATTGTTTCCAAGAAATAAAAGAACAAAAAAAAAAAAAACAGAAGAAGGAAAAAAAATAGAAGAAGTCTTAGAAGAAGAATAAGAACTCAGAAGAAGATGCAGAAGAAGTCTGAGAAGAAGAAGAAGAAGAAGAAGAAGAAGAAGACATACGAAGAAGAAGAAGACTTACCTGTGGATTCCGGTCTGCTGCTGATCCTGCTTTCTGTGCGGCTGCAGATTGAGGTAGGGCAGCCAGGTAAGTTGCTTCTTCTGCCGACGAACGCTCGCGCCTAGGCGGCCGCCTAAACCCGATTTTTCTCTGGATCCGCCTAGGTCCCGATTCCGGTCGAAACCTAGGCGGGCCATGGGCGCCTAGCGCCTAGGCGCCGACTAAAACCGCCTTTTAGAACACTGATGGTAGCATGGTTAAAAAGAACTTTCATAACTTGCTACAAAAAAACAAAACAAAAATTCATTGTTAGGTTGGTTAGGGTGCTAGCCTGCTAGGTTTGTTAACTAGCTGGAGGTGTTGGGTTTGAATCTCCTCCATGACAATTGTGCCTAATTAATTCTCTTTATTTTTCACCTGATGCTAACCCCAAACATGTGGTTTCGTCTTCCCTAACCACCGAAAACAAGACCATTCCAAATCCAGATATCCTAGTTCACATCCAAAAATAAATATAGTCTGGATCCAAATCCAAATGAAATTTTTTTGAAATAATTTGAGTGGCACCCCTTGATTGGTCGATTTATGCAGTGCACTCCACATTGTTTGCATATTGTATAAGTTATCCTACTTTGGATGGAAAACGTCCAAAACTAACAGGAGTAGAGATGAACCCAATTTATGTGACTTAAATACCCCTGTCCGTTGCATATTTTTTAAGTGAAGGAAAAGATTGTTCTATTAAAGTACCCCCTCTTCTTCTCTATCATCACGCACGCAAGTTCCTATCCCTAATCCTGAAATCCTCACAGTACAGCACAACTTCGACCGAGCTCCCATGGCCGCCTATTCGGCAGAGAATAGGGTAAGTCTTTCCAGTCTCTCTTCCACTCTTTCTTTCTTCTCGTACATTGTTAGATTGGTTGGGGATTTTTTATGTAATTTCTGTAATGGTTTGTTTAGGAGAAATGTCAAATATGCTCGAAGAACACCCATATTGCAGATGAATGTTACTATTTGAGCTCAGCTTGCAAGATTGCAAACTGTAAGGGGATTCGGTACCTCTCGAAGTCAAATACGAAGGCAAATTTTGGAAGAAAATTTCTGAAGTGCCCCCTCTGCTTGGATTTTCAATGGTTGGATGTTGCAATTTACGAAGGCGAGCACGAAAGTTCATCATCAAAAATTCGTAGTGAAGGGTGTTTCACGTGTGGTGACATAGGTCATTGGAAGCAACAATGCACTTGGGCGAAAGCCACTTGCCCTAAACCTAATTGTGGAGGAAAGAGAGATGTCATGGTGTCAAAAAGGAGCCACAGCTATGGAAGACGATTCTTACAATGTCGAAAATGCAACAACGCATTCCAATGGTTGAACGAGGCTTCTGAACATGGTGACAACCGGTCTGAGTTGGAAATTCCTGTTCAAATTGTAGTGAACACAACTTTAGAAAAGTTGTGTAAGACATCCGGGAAAAACTTGGCTATGTAAACCTCAAATTATCTGAAATGAATGCATTCAAATGCAAGAAAGTTTCTTGATTAGTTTCTTGACTTGGCTATGTAAGAAAGACTTGGCTTTGCTTGGCTATGTATGAAAGTTTCCTAAAATGAATTCCAGATTTAACATTGTATTATGATGTATTCCAGATTTAACAAAATCAGAGAATGATGTATTCCAGATTTGTATTATGATGTATTCCAGATTTGCCTATCATTCTTGATTCAATTTGCCTATCATTCTTGTAATAGGTAATGTAACAGATTTGCCTATACAGAGAATGTAACATACAAAGAATGTAACAAAAACATACAAAATAGAGAACAAAAACAGATTTGCCAATACAGATTTGTAACATACAAAGAATGTAACAGATTTGCCAATACAGATTTGCCTATCATTCTTGATTCCAGATTTGCCTATCATTCTTGTATTCCAGATTTGCCTTACAAAGAATGTAACATACAAAAACAGAGAAGAAACAAGTAGAGAGAACCCCATGTTGCTTCACATTAGGTAATATAACAAAAACAGAGAATGTAACAAAAACTGATTATTTAGATAGGATTCTTCACATTACAAGTAGAGAGAACCCAATGTTGCTTCACATTCAATCCAGATAACAAAATAGACAACAAACATTCTTAAACAAGTAGAGAGAGAACCCCAGTATTTCCATATACAAAATGAGAGAACCCCATGTTCCTAAACCAAGTTGTCATTTTTAGTACAAAAAGTAGGGACATTCAAAATGAGATCTCCTCCTAAGAACCCCAGTATTTCCATATACAAAATGAGAGACTTTTGGACATTCAAACATTAAACTTCAAACTTCAGGATCTCCTGATGTACCCATAGCAGCCTTCCTTGGCCTTGGCCCCCTTGAAACCTTTGGCCTCTTGTAGACAGTGTTCCTTATCCTTGGTTGTCTAGGTGACCTTGGTGGCCTAGGTGCCCTTGGCTTTTTTGTGTTTCCTCCAACTGGTCCTCCTTGGCACCCTTTAGCATTATGATCATCAGGTAACTTGCACCTCCCACAAATCCTCTGTTTCTTGGCAGCTCTTGGCATCTCATCAGCCTCCAACCTCCTTGCCCCCTTGGTCTTCCAGGTTGTCTGTGTCTACCAGGTGGACCAACCTCATATGCTGGCTGGAGGGACACATAGTATAGGTATTAGACAGTGTAGAGTAGGGACTTGTAAGTATAGCCAGTGAACTAGTGAAGTAGTGAGTATAACACAAGTATAGCTAGGGACTTGTATGTATGTGTACTTGATCCCACAAGCTTTGTTCTGGTAAAGGTATAATCTTTCCAGCATAAGCCTTCTTGTAGGTACTGGCATGATAGTAGGGACTTGTGAAGCTATACCAAGACAAATATTGTTAGCACAGTAAAAAAAGATTAGGACTGAACATATACAAGAGACTTGTAGGTACTGGCATGATAGGACTTGTGAAGCTATACCAAGACAAATATTGTAGGTACTGAACATATAAAAGAGACTTGTGAACATATACTCACATTTGCCATGTGGGTCTGCTAGGTAACAAGGCAGCTACAACATCAACACATGGGATCCCTGTTATATCCCATACACAACAGTCACATGTTCTTGCATTAATATCTACAGTCCATCTGTTCTCAATTGAGAACACACTAGTGACACAAAATAGCCCCTCATCAGCCCCATTCACAAGATATCTATTCACTTGCTTTGTCCTTTGCTCAATGACCTTCTTAGCTCTTGGAGTCAGGTCAAATCATCCCACACTTTTGAAGTCATTTTTCTATCATATATCAACTTCATCACCATCATATGAAACATTTCCACAAGCATAGTGATGGGTTTACCTCTTATTTCACTTATCCAATTGTTGAAGCTTTCTGAGAAGTTATTTGTTATGTGTTCACACTTTGTTATTCTATCAAAATGTGCTCTACACCACCTATTAGTTAAAGAAATATGTTAGTCACTAGGTACAAATAAAAAGAGATACATGCATATAAAGTATGAAAACAAGATACATAAACTAGAGATACCTGTTGGTGTTCTCTGCCATCAAATACTGGTGACCAATAGGACATTGTTGTTCAATTGCTTTCATCCATTTAGCTTGATCTACATTTCTGTATGCTCTTGCTGCCCCCCATGTCAGATGTTTCATCTGCTTGCTACTATTGACATGGGCTTTGAAGTTTTTGTAAAAATGCCTAAAGCAAAATCTGTGGGGGTGTCCTTTGAACTCAGTGTCTACAGCTATTCCTAGGCCTTTCTGCCTATCAGATATGAAAGTAATTGTTCCAGGATGTTGCAGTAACTTATCCTTAATCAAAGTAAGGAAATGGCCCCATGTTGCTTCACACTCAGATGTGCATATGTAGATGACAAGTATAAATAAGCCATTATTGCCATCCAAAGCTGTTGCTGACAAACACCCCCCCATACTTTCCTTTCAAATGACAGCCATTCAATCCAACTAATGGTCTGCAACCATTTATGAATCCAGACCAACAAGCTTCATAACCTATACAACAATATCCAAACTCAGATGTTTCTTGTATATTCCCACAAAAAGCTACACTTCCTGTTCCACATTAAAAAAGAGAGAGACAATGTATATTAGATATCTCAACTGTATATTAGACAAATGTATATTAGACAGATGTATATTAGACTTCCTCGACTGTATATTAGACTTCCTCAAATGTATATTAGACTTCCTCAACTGTATATTAGACAAATGTATATTAGACAGAATGTATATTAGATAGCTCAAATGTATATTAGACTTCCCACAAAAAGCTACACTTCATGTTCCACATTACAAAAAGCTACACTTCCTGTCCTACAAAAAGCTACACACTTCCTCAAAATAGCTCAACTGTATATTAGATAAACTCAGAATGAATGTTAGACAGTATATTAGAAGGAAAGAGTTATTGGTATCAAACCTGGGTTTGTTCTCAGTATTTGTTTTGCAACCTCAGGAGCTTTACTATAGCTTTCTTCGTAACCCCCAAACAACTTCTCCTTCACCCTTAGCAATGCCTTGTGGGCATTCCAATATGAGACCTTCACAGTGCACTTGGACCACTTCTCTTCTGTTCTGTACATCCTTTGCCTTCCATGAAGTGTGGTGTGCCTTGATATCATCTTCCAACACTTCAGCTATGAATTTGCTATTAGCCATTCTGTTCTGTAGATTAGATACATGCATACAAGTGTGCTCCTGATTCAACTGCCTTAGAGTACATGTTGTCTTGTCAGAACTTGAAATTCTCACCCTACACATCCATGAGCATGCTTCATCTTGACACCCCCCCAAATTCTAGTGCCATCATTCTTCACAAATTTAATCTCAAATCTGTTCTTTATGGCACAGGACCTCAAATACTTTCTGCATTCCTCAGGAGTTGTCCATTGCTGCCATAGGACTAGGCCACTTACCACTGGAGCTGTGTATTGCTCCTCACCCATCTCACCCTCACTGTATAGATCATCAACATCTTGGCCAACTTCATCACCCCCTTCAGAAGGAGATGACTCACAGCTATGATAGTCATCTGTAGGGTCAATTTTATCAATTGGGAGCTTCTTCTTCTCCATACTGCCTCTGAAATTCTGTCTCGTCCCCCCACTCTTCTGGGTTGTTCTCTGGAAGGACAACATACTCCCCCCAATAGTCATCTGCATCCTCTGTTGCATAGCCATCTTCTTCATTCTCTGGTACATAAGATTCATCACAATTTGTATCATCATCTTCAACTATTGGTTCATCTCCATACAACTGTGTCTCAGCTTGTGTATCACACTGGGTCTTAGGATGTGAACCAAGTTCCTTATCTCCATACGACTGTGTCTCAGCTTGTGTATCAAACTGGATCTTAGGATGTGACCCAAGTTCCTCATCTCCATACGACTGTGTCTCAGCTTGTGTATCAAACTGGCTCTTAGGATGTGACCCAAGTTCCTCATCTCCACAAAACTGTGACCCAGAATGGGTCTTAGGTTTGTGTGCTACTCTCTTCACATTCTTCTTAGATGGTGTGCCTTGCTTACTAGGAAGATTTTTCTCTTCTAAATATAAGTGTAGCTCTCCTTCTTGGTCAGGCAGTTGCTTATGGAACATGTCCAACAAACCTGCATCAGATAACAGTTCAACTGTTTCCCCATCTTTTATCTGATCAACCCAATAGTACCTATATCTGGCCTCCACATAGTTACTCTGGACTACATAAGGAATATCCAGCAGGGAGATCAAGTCTGGGTCCACTTCATGCACAACTGAAGTACCATGTACATGGAACCTAACCATGTACTTTCTGTAACAAATGGTAGTCAATTTGAATCCTAACAATTCCTAATAGAAGAACAAATTAATCCTTTCAACATGTACCATGTACCATGCACAAATAATTTTTAGTTAACTTTCAACATACAGACAACGTATGATTCCCTAAACCCTAAATTCTAATTTCAGCACACAACATATGATTCCCAGTTAATTTCAAACAATGTTACCCTAAAATTCGAAAGAACAACATATAATATGTAAACCCTAAAATTGAAATGAATACCCTGTTTGGCTCGCCATGGAAGCTCCTTCTCCCTTCGATTTGGAGATTTCTGAGCAAAATTAAACGAAGTCAAAATAAACTTTCATACAAACCAAAATTAATTGATTAAACAAAAATGTCGTGACTGTTACCTACATGTTTCTACGAGAAACTTCACGAATCAGGCTAGACGAGAGGGAGAGGGGGAACTACACGAGATGCGACAGAGAAATCTTGATCGAGAGGGGAAGCTATACCAAAATAACAGAGGAATGGGGAAGAGAGTGTTTTGGCGCTTTTTCACATGAGGGGTATTTTAGTAAGAAATTCTCCTCTCATAAGGGAACAACAACGGACAGGGGTATTTAAGTCACATAAATTGGGTTCATCTCTACTCCTGTTAGTTTTGGACGTTTTCCGTCCAAAGTAGGATAACTTATACAATATGCAAACAATGTGGGTGCACCGCATAATATACCAATCAAGTGGGGTGCCTCTCAAAATTTTTCAAAAAAATTATACGTGGATCTTATACGCTGTTTTATATCTCCATGATTGTATCCAAGGTTCGCAGTATCGGTATCAAAATCGATATCTGACCATTCCTTTGAGTATCACTATTATTTGCGGTCTCGGTAGTATCGATGATCTCGGTAGTATCAGAGTGTCAATTTTTTGGAATAAAAAAGTAA
>JANAVB010005872.1:0-54290 GCA_029216955.1 Iris pallida
GAGAGAGAGAGGGAGAGACTTCACACGTTTAATTTGGAAAATGCTAATGTCTTGTAGGCTGTGCTTAAGACCTGCATATATCCCCAGCCCCTTCATGGCCTGCGGCTGGTTCTGTCTCTCACATTACCATCTAAAGTCAAGGGTATTGCGGGTAGAAAACTGGCATGGTGCTTGCATACATTGGCACATGCATATACTTTCATAAATACTTTTAGTCTATTTGACACTGGGAAATGGTGTCCGGACTCCGTATTTGTATCGTGGTCTGTACCTATTTCAGTTTCTGTATCGTGCACGGTAACTTTATTGTACTCATCTGAAAAGTATGTATCCTGATCCGTAGTGTGTCCTTGTGTCTTATCCGTAATTGTGCAACATTGCTTTTAAAATCATACCCATCAAGATTAGAACCCCTGAGAAGGATCTTTTAGAGGTTTGAAGTGTTTCAAATTCAATCCTTCAGATATTCAAAGTTCCTTCTAAAAGACTTCCCAATCCTGTAAAGTTACAAACTTCTAACTGTATAACTTACATCCATTCGTAGATCAGTTGTGCAGAGTCTTATTAAGTAGATCGTAAAATCTAAGTAAATTGTGTATGGCATTCCATGAGCTTCATTTATATAATCTAATTCAGGTTGTTTTCCTTGTTTCAAGTTTTGTTTTTTCCATCTGGATGAAGTACTGTAACTTTCAGAATTAATACTACATAAGATGTACAAATATGGATATTCATAAATATGAATCCACAAGTTACATATTTTGTTGGATGTTATTATTAGAATTGCTCATGTGTTTCATTTTCAGGCTGCTGCACTTTACCCATTTTTATAGGATGCTGATGTCTTTGAATTTTGCAGGTGGAAGATGAGACCCAGAAACCAACAGGAGAAAATTGTGGCAGATAGCAACAAAGGAGAATAAATGTGTAATTTAGCTTATATAAAACCTATTTGACTGGTTCTGAAGAGAATAATAGGAATGGTATTCATCTGATTGGAATGTCAATCATCTTCCTAACTATTTCTTCTGAAGTGTGGGTAAGTAAGTTCTGCTTGTTCTCTCTTAGAACTGGCCGTTCAAACTAATGCCTTGGTTATATATAGCTTTGATGTACTCATTTCTGGATTGTTCTTTGTGATTTCTAGTATGTATAATATTGTCTTATGGCAACTGCTCTGTACAACCCCATGGACTAATGGAGGGCTGATCCATGTTTCCATGGAAATCCGTTTCGAAGGATTGAATGATGAGCAGATGCCTCGAGCGAATACATCAATATTAAATGACTATATCTCCAAAATTAAGATATTTCAGCACAGTAGGGTAATACCCCTTGTTTGGTTCACGGAATGGAAAGGAAAGAAAATCAATTCCTTGTCATTTCCTTTCCGTTGGGAAATTGATATTCCCATCTATTTTTCCTTCCGATGTTTGGGAAGTCCAAGGAAATTAGGAGATAAAGTGGATCCTTAATGTGGGTTAGTGTGAGAAAGTGAATCCTTGGGTGGGTGGGTGAACCATTTTCGCCCATATTTTTCCTCTTTTTGGAATCATTTTCCTTTCCTCTCCTTCCTTCATGCATCTGAAAGAAATGACTTTCCTTTTCCAAGGCCATGATTCCGTGAACCAAACATGGTAGATCCATAACCTCTTTTGGGCATTCCTATGTTTTTAACTCATGCATGCGCTTACCATCTTGTGGCTTACTGTATTGTACAAATCCTCGTCTATTTGTCATCAAATTTGTGTAAGAAGGTGAAAGTCATTTTTGTACAATCCTTGCCAAATTTGTGTAAGAAGATTAAAGTCATTTTGTAGAATCCTTGCCAAAAATATCTTTGGGATTAGAGAGCAGAGGTGGCGACCGTGGTCTGATGAGACTAAGCCTTGTCAATATCGACTACGATGCTGAGAGACGAGGTGAGAGGGGCCTCTTTCTGAGTCCCAAAGAAATAATAACATGGCATGACAGTTGCTTTGTGAATCTCAAGTGGTGTCACAGTGTCACTCGTGGAAAAAACTTCTCTGGCCGAGTTCCGGCAGACGACCGGGGATGTTTGTTGGGTAAAGAGGCTGCTGCAGGCGGGGCAGATCTGGGAGCTGCTCGAGCTGGTGATGCGGATTTGGGCCAGGTCGTCGTCGTAGTAGGCCCTGCCGAGCATGGCCAAAGCCGAGCCCATGCTCGCCAATTGCATGGAAAGGGGCGGCCGGACTGCTGTCCTCCGCAAGCCGAGCTCTCAGCTCTTCCCGACCCGAAACCCCCGCCAATTTCTAACTGCTGTCTCGGATTTCCTTCATTCTTTGCTGCCAGTGCTGACCGAATTGACCACTAGTGGCGGGAGAACCAGAATGGCGAAAGCACAGGGGAGAGAGTTTGGAAAGTTGGTAGTAGCCGTTGGGGAAAGGTCGTCTTCTTTCGGTGGGACCCCAAGTCTATGATTTTTGTTGAACACGAGTAGGAACAGGAGAAATTTTTTGCTGTTACAATTGGGTTGCAGATATGGTGCGTTGGGGAAAGCTCGTTTGAGCTCGGCTCGTTTAGTAAACAAGCTGAGCTCAAGCTTCATTTTCGAGCTCGTTTAATAAACGAGCCAAGTTCAAGCTTAGAAGTAGGGTAAATTGCAAAAAAAAATTCGTTAGATTTCGCTTTTTGCACTAAAAGATCTCATGCTCTTAAAATTTTCAAAAGTATAAAATATGTTCATTTTGTCCCCAAATGACTTTTACCTTCCCCTTCTTCTTCGGCTGTTTGGGCTGGTTCGCCGGCGAGGAGGAGAAGGGGAGTGCGCTCGCCGGCGAGGGAGGCGGAGGTTGGGGGGGGGGGGGGGGGGGGGGGGGGGGGAGGGGGTGGGGGGGGGGGGGGGGGGGGGGGGGGAGGGGGGGGGGGGGAGGGGAGGGGGGGGGGGGGGGGGGGGGGGGGGGTGGGGGGGTGGGGGTTGGGGGCTCGCGGCGCCGGCGCCGCCGGAGGGGAGGGGTTAGAGGGGGACAGGAGTATTTTAGGTATAAATTTTTTAAAATTTGGCTGGATGGACCTAATCGAACGGATTTGTAATCTAAGGAGGGGTAAACTGCCAAAAATTCTAAAAGGTCTTTCTACGCAAAAGACGTATATTTAACGAGGAATTTTTTGCAATTTACCCCTTAGAAGTACTTGGCTCGTTTGAGCTCGCGAACTGGCTCGTTTAAGAGTTTGCGAGCTAGCTCGTTTAAGAGCTCATTTAGGAGCTTGTTTAGAAGCTCATTTGTTCTTTGTTGAATTCTAATTATATATATTTGTGTGCATTATATTATATGTCCTTAATAATTGATATTAAGGAACTTTTTAATTAATTTTTTTTTAATAAATTGTTAATATTACAAGTACTTGAATTCAAATCTAAATAAATTAAAATCGAGCTCGTTAAGCTTGAAATCAAGCTTAATAAGCTTGAAATAAAGTTGAGCGAAGTTGAAATTAAGTTTAACGAGCTTGATTTTGAGCTTATTAAGCTTGTTTATCAAGCTTGAATCAAGCTTGCTTATCAAGCCAAGCTCGAGCTCAAGCTTAATATAAACGAGCTCGAGCCAAGCTCAAGCTCTAAAATAAAAAAAATTTATCGAGCTCGAGCTTGAGCTCGATTAATTCTGGTCAAGCCAAGCTCAAGCTTACAAAAGCTTTGCTCGGCTTGGCTCGTTTGCAGCCCTAATGGTGCACATACTAGCCACTTGCATTACAATCAGACCATCTACACACAACTCAGGTGTGCGACTGGCAGTAGCAACTGCAAGAATAGTTGTAGAAAACTCTGTTTACTCATTTATGAATTCGTAACTATAAATGTTATACATGTGACAATGTTACAAAATTACACCATTGATTGCCAAATGGATGGACATGAGGCTTACTGTTAAGATGTACAACAACAGATGGTGAAGCCCACCATTTAGCCGGGGATACTGACAACAATAGCCTAAGCGGACGTGAGGCCATCGGGGAGAGACTCGTTCTCAACATGATGATAGTTGGAGAAGAATCTCCGGCAAGCGTGGAATACTGCAGAGTGAAATCCCGACGGGTTATCGATGAACACAAAATGCCCTCCCTGCATTGTTTGCATGAAGATTTAGTTAAGTTGGAGAGAGCAAGGTTGTGTGCCAATGCTTTTAATTGGCGTGTGAATTCGCGGAAAAGACCATAAAAAACTATAAAGAGAAATAACCAT
This sequence comes from Iris pallida, assembly GCA_029216955.1. Classification (NCBI taxonomy): domain Eukaryota; kingdom Viridiplantae; phylum Streptophyta; class Magnoliopsida; order Asparagales; family Iridaceae; genus Iris; species Iris pallida. Next base: position 4,205 of record JANAVB010005872.1, read on the forward strand.
AACCTAAAACTCTAAAGAGAATAATATCGTGGTCCAGTACAAGCAAAGATAACATGAGATACCATCTTTCTCACTATTTTTGGAGTAAAATTTAAGGTCAATGTCCACAATTTACTTCAGGAAGTTTTATTTCAAGCGGCTTTTACAATTTTAACCCTGAATAAAACACGAACTGAGAGGGATATACCTGGGGGACCCTTATGATTTCACAGGGTACTTTCATGTCCTGGCGAGCTAGCTGAGCACCTTGGTAATTCGTCCAATCTTCATAGCCATAGATGAAAGTGGTGGGGACCTTCCAATCCGGAGCACTACATCCGAACACAACCATCATAAAGATTGCAACAGAATAATTCATGAGAGAAGTAAACAAATGTATGATAATGCCTTCAGTTGGTTTGTATTGTTCACAAGTAGTTATTACTACACATTAAGCTACACGAGCAGTTCTATGTAAAAAAGAGAGGATGTATAAACACTGATATCATAAATACAAAATTAACTCTTCTGCCATTGACAACTGCAGTATTCTAACCACGTTCTGGAAGATATGCTGCATCTTGTGAAGAAGGTTTGTGCAATCTCTACAATTGCATAATGAAAAACCGTCTTTGAAAGAAGAATAATCCTCAGTAATAAACCCAAAATATAAGATGGGGAAAGAAATCTAGAATCTAAAAGAAAAATTCAAATTGCCAACACCAATTTCAGAATCTTAGTTTCTTATCCACGAGTCAAAATTACATATAAACTTTTACAAACTATTCATTTGTTTATTTAGTTAACCGAAGCTCAGTGGGTTCTAAAGGAAACCTATAGAGATTTCAGGTTATACATGACATTAATATTGACACAGTGTCCATGATCTCATAGCAAACCCATCCCCATATTGTAAAGAGGATTCATAACTATACAGAAAAGCCTTTTCTCCTTTCAAGAGACTATGCAGCCGGGCTAGAGATCATCTTCTGTCCGTCCCTTTTACAAATGTAAAAGAACTGAAGGCTGCAAAAATTAGTTCTATGCTTTTTTCATTCAATCAGGAAAAATATTTACCGAACTGAAGAATTTGGCTCTTTGTTTGATCAACTTTGCTTGGAGTTACGGTTGCAAACAAAATTGGTTTCTCATTTTGGTTTGGCTTTGAGAGCCAATTGTCGAATTGGCCAAACTAACCGACCATATAGATGACTAAATCACGTAGCCCATCTTTTCCCATGTCTACATTCACCCATCCACATGACCAAGCTGACATTAGGTTCTCTAATCTTCTCATCCAATAATAACTGAAGTCAAGTGGACGCCTCTGCTATCCATCACCTGTGATCCGTCTCCCATTTTCTTTTGAAGGAAACAAATCAATGGCCGAAGGAAACCAAAGGGACACCTGTTCATATAAATTCCCTCTCCCTTCTTGCCCCTGCATATCTGTCTGTCTCTATAGGGTGCATACTGCTCTCCTATTCCTAGCTAGGTTGGTTTTGATAGCACACACAGGATCTGCTAGAGAAAGTGATGCAGGTATCGTGATCTTAAACGCCATGATCTTCTCCCCACCTTCTAGGGGCAATTAGCACAAGGGTACAGTCAACACACACCCACGGAGCTCCACACCTCCATTGTCTTCACCAATGTAGCTCCTCTCCTCCCCCGACCTCACCCTCAGCACCAGCCCCAGATTAAAGCTCTGCAAAACCAAAAAAAACTAGTGGAACCTAGGTAGCACGTACACTCCAGAAATCTGGGCCTTGTCGTGCCATACACATGTTGGACACTACCCGGGCACTCCAAAATACACTAGGACACACCAAAATAGTTACCGTGTCCGTGTCACGGTGCTTTACTGTGTCCTGTCCTATCTGTGCCCATGCAACATAGAATGGAACTGATTTCAGAAATCCCAAATTGGCCAATTTTATTTTGCAATTGTTTCGGTTAACATCAAAGAGCTTTAGAATGCTCCGGTTCGCAAAAAATGGTTTACTGGGACTGAACTGGTCAATGAGCAACCCCACCCATAAATCCTGTGGAACCTTCACTAACTCTTGATAAAGAGCCAACATGGAGGATCCGCCAGAGTTCTTCTGAGTAACCATAAAAAGTTAACCTTTGTAGTTAAAACTGGTAGCACTAGTCAAATGTTGTAGAAGCAATAACATCACGACAACCCTTAAAGAAGTCATTTAGGAGAACTAGTACGAATATAGAGCGATATTGTCAGTTTTCTTTTACTACTCAAACTAATCATCATCCCATTCTTAGCCGTCAACGACAATTTACGCTTGACAAGGTATTTGTTTTCCATCACATAATTTCTCTCTTGAAACAAGTATTTTGTGTCTTGCTCACCTTATAAATATTTCCACGATGTGTTCCCAACCAAAATGACATGCATAGAAGAATAGTGTTATTGTAACATTGAACATCCAAATCCAACTGGATAAATAGCCAGAGACAAACACAAGTCAGTGTGTCTCAAACTAGTATATCACTTTAGTATGCCCCTCAATACAAAGAATTCTTGCTTAGTCAGGAATGAAGATCAAAGTTCTGATCTAAATGGAGATTTTGTGAAAATTGGCAGCTCATATTTCAGTGTATTCCAGCCAAGATTACGTAACCATGGATATTTCAGAAATAAAATTTTTCTTTCGATTGAGTTTGGTTTCAGATGTGATTTTGAGAGAATCATCACTTACCTTTGTAACAGAGGTTTTCTAGCAAATGCTCCAAAGGAAAATATATACTTCAAGCATAGTTCTCTAGCTTTGGCAGCCACAGTATGATAGACATAGTCTTCAAGAACAAAAAAATAGAACACACATCTTAAAATCTAATGGAGTGAGAATGAAATTGAGAGAACAGAAAAGATTGTCTACCTGTTAGAAGTGTGGACTCCTCTTCAGTCAATGTACTACCTTGTGAGCGAGAACCAAATCTTGCAGTCGTATATCTGCTCACCAGGTCCGGGCCCCAAGGACCTAACCCTCTAAATGCCAATAGTGAAAATTTTGTATTAGAAGGTTAAAGGTTATATCGCTACAAAACAAGTGAAAATCTTATTCTCAAATCGAAATCCTAAATGTCACTTAAATGATGTCCATTTTTTGTGTATTATATATACATTAGCAGGTGCATGAGGTAAGAGACAGAGACCATACATCGAGTGAAACTAATCATAACAAGTTTGGCCAAGTTTTAGTAACCAAATGTGTAAAATAGAAGAGCAGAAGATATGATACATATGTCCTGAAATTTTAGCGAGTCTCAAGTTTTGTTATCTAAGAAGCACAATTCATATGGAATCTCACTGTAGGGTGCAAATAATCAGCATAATTCAAGAACATAAAAATAATGATTTATATGTGCACACATCAATGAGGCTTAACAGTTCTTACTTTTGATCGCAGTTCCCAAGTTTTCGCTCCTTTTTCATTTGACAAAATAATAATCGTGCTTATTTTGTCTAAAAATGGCTGAGCTCCAATCTGCTGATTTAAGGTGATTCACACAAACATAATGATAGACTAATCCGGTCTATTCTTATATGTAATTATTACCTTAGATGTGCATTTGTACGTTGTCATTTTTAAGTTTGCTCTCTACTGTGTCAAAGCGATACAAGAACAGTGCTTATATTTTTAGGCAGTAGAGTGAAACGGGATGACATTCCCATCCACGTAGGTCATGAAATATCGTCCTCAACGCCTATCCTACAAGAGCTTGGCAATTTCATGAGAGGGTCCCTATATTATTTACCAATTTCATAATGTTTTCTTGACACGAGCGATTTGAGATTTTAAAAAGAAAGAAGAAACTTATCTATTCTACTATATAATAAGAAAACTTGGTTTTGAATTCCTAAAATACCCTCGAGTATTTTATCTATTCTACTATATAATAAGAAAACTTGGTGGTGAAACTTTTGAATTCCTAAATATCCTCGAGTATTTTATAAACATGAGGTTATTATGTCACTTGCATGTCATTTACGTTTAAGAGTCAAAGGAATAAAGTTTGCATGCAACTTTTCTTTTTTCATGTAACTCTTCATGTTCCAATGGTAATAAATTTTTCTATCCTTACCATTTTCTAAGGCTGTATTTGATTGGGCTTTTTTTCAAAAAAAAATTTCCTAAACTACCCTTCCCTCCCCCCCCGGCTGCTACTTCCTCCACCCCTCCCCTCCCCCGGCGGCTATCCCCCCCCCCCCCCCTTCCCCTTCCCCTCCCCCACCAGCGACTACCCCCACTACCCCCCCCCGCCCCCTCCCCCACCGGCGACCCCCCCACCTCCCCCCCCCCTCCCCACCGACGACCACCGCCCCTACCACCCCCCCCCCCCTCCGGGCTGCCCCAAGCGCCGCCGCGTACTGCCCCGCGCGCCACCACCTGCTCGCGCCGCCGTCCGCTGCCACCTACAGCCGGAGAGAGGGGAGGGATTGGGGGGAGAAGGAAGGGACAATTTGGTCCAATTTTTTTTTCAGGGTATCAAGTTAGTACCTATAAAAGTTGAGGGTATCATGTTGAAAAACCGTGATAGTTGAGGGTATCAAGTTGTAATTTACAAAATTTATATTTCGAATCTCTTGGCATTGTAAAAAGAAAGCAACACATATGAATAGTCACATCAAAAAGACGGAAAGATAACAACTGACCTTATAATATTCTAATTAAAATACGTGCAAAGCACGTACATGCAGACTAGTTTGTATTAATTTAATGATGGGTGTGTATGTTTGGGTATTACATATTTTATTAATTCTCCTGATGGGCAATTTATTCTTATTCTTTCTTTCTGTAGGAGGGTGGTAGGGAAGAGGGACCACGTGTGTGTGCATATTTTTATGCGAGAACAAAAAGGTAATTAATATGATTCAGCAGTCAGTATCCATATCCTTGTGACACGGTTACAATAAAATAATTTGAGATGGATTCCACAATTGATAAAATACCGAATAAATAAGAACACTGGCACATCCATAATGAGATAGCCGGATGCATAACAGATCGTGCTAAAGTCAACATCTAAAATATGCAGGAATAAAAGGGTGTATAGAGAGAAGCAAACATATCTTACTTTCCCTGAAAGTGAAAGCAAAATAATCAAACTCTAGCATATCAAAGGAACACTTCTCTTGTTTAACTACTAACTGTTAATTCAAGACAAGTTTAGGAGGTTTCATAAACAGACAAACAAAACAAAGAGATAACAAGGAAATTGAAGAAATAACTGAAACAATCTTGACTGAGAAAATAATTGTCATGATGATTCAGTATACCTAATTATCTTCTGAGGAGTGAAGTTGGATTCCCACAGATGATTCACCACCATACCCTTCCATGTTGCTCGGAATTTTGTCAGCCACTCAGATCTATGTTCTGATTCTGATGTAAACCCAACAGGCCCTACCAAAATCAAGTGTTTAACATGTTCGGGGTGCTGCAAAGAGACCACAAACACACCACAAACACACGGTTAGCATGAGAAAGGTTACTGCAAATAAAAGCAGAAACATAAACAGCTTGAAACAAAGGATCACCTTCAGAGCATACTTCGCAGCAACATATCCCCCAAAAGAATGCCCAAGCAAGATGAAATTACTCAGGTTTTTTGCCTTACGCCATTCCTCAAAAGAATCAATAAACCATGCTTCAGTCTCTGCAATATCATAATAGCATATGAAGTTAAACGACAAAAAGTAAACAGCAGAAGTTATTTCTACCATTGATTATAGGATGATTATATACTTAGATTTGACGTAGGAGACAACAATGACAGAGAAACAAAATATTCTCTTAGCAAAACGTATCTATTAAGTTGTGAAAGAGTTGACATTCTTGGTCATTTAGCATCTTCATCCAGCTCGATCCATTATTTGAAAGTTTAAACAGTTATTTGGATGAAAAAAGGTCAGATAGAAGGTTTTTCCTCCAGGAATAAATGTGATGTATCACCTATCCAAAAGCACGGATCTAGAATACGGGTGGATCAAAAACACACAAAAGCACAAGTTTCTCTCAAGTTACATACTACAAACCTATAATTTTAGTCTTGAGGCCTCTGCCTCACTGTCTTGAAGCCCCCGCCTACACCTTTTGGTTTTCACAGCACCACTTCAATGAGCATGTAATCCCCCTTATCTCTTGCGATTGTGACTTAATTTCACTATAGGTTGTACATTGAAGATTTCCAAACCTTTCCAAAGTGACCGATCTAAGATATGATCCAAACCCAACCCACTTATTATGGCATATCAACAGCATATTTTACGTACCCTCCTTGATATGAGGCAAGTCCAATCAGAATGTACGCCAAAAAATGCTTCCAAAACCAACAAATGATTCACAAATAGTGTCATCTATTAAGTAATTTTGTTGAAGCATGCATATGAATATGCACATGCATTATTAGGATTTCCTTTCTCAACATTTTTACGAGAAAATGGTAGAAATAAACAACACTCAGCTACATAAACAATTATTGTGCTTTTAAAATCACTAACCTTCTGTGCTTTTACATGTAAAGTCTGGACGACTTGATCCACCCCAGCTGCAACCAAGGACAGCCATTAATTTACTCTCCAGAATAAAAAATGAAGGGGGGCTGAGAGAGAGAGATAAGCAACAAAATGATATATGAGTTGCATTCAGATTACAAAAACCTAATGTTTTCTGAAGACAAATATAAAGCACAATATGAATTGTTGGAGGATAATTCCTATCCTTAAGAAGTCCAAATATGCAAACAAAGGTTTCTACAAAACCACCAATTGACCATTCTTCAGCTCTAAGTGCTATATGTGTTAACTATCACAAAGCATATAGGATATATGCCAGCACCCAGCACACACTTTGTTTTTATGATTTGGAGTCCACAGAAAAGTCAGGTTACCTTTGCCAAACAAGGTTATAATTTATTTCGAAGTAATTCCAAGTTACACTGATATAATAGCAGATCTTTTTGAATTGAAATTGAAAAAAAGGCGTACTTCAAGATTTTCGGGTAATAACTTTACTAAATGTATTAACAATATGGACACTTGATGCAGATATAATAATGCCAAAGACATAAACTTGTTCTGAGGTAGTACAGAAGTTGTAGACAATTGGTAACGTATGGAATTTACAATTTTATGGTCCAGTATGGAGTTTCGAACTAGAAAACTTCATGGCCTAAATACTAATAGCCAGTTACATGTCATCATCATCCGAGCATTCTCCCATTAGAATGATTTGGCAAGCTCCACAAGAATTGACAGAGTTCTATTACTGGCTGGTAACCTAAAGGCTCTATGACGATGGTGTTGAATTCTGTTGGTATATTTAGTATAGGAATATGTTATATTTAGTATGGAAATATGTTATGTTTAGTATCGGAATATCCTGAGGACATATTTGGGATGCCAGAATATGCCACAGATATTCCATTGAATATTCCATGATGTAAAGGCTATATAAAGTCTATGAGACTATCAATGAAATCATCTCATCAATCAATTACAACATGGTATCAGAACCACCTTTCTACAAACCCTAGCCGCTACCAAACCCTAACCTTTTCCGTCCTCCCTCTCTCTCCCCGCCACCAAAACCCTAACCTGAAGCAGCCCTCCTTTCCCCAGCGGTCGCAGCAGTCCCCCCTTTCCGTGCGGCTGCTGTGACTGCTGCTGCAGCGGCCGCTGCTGCTGCAGCTGCCGCTGCTGCCACGGTGGCACGAGCGTCGATCGCTCCCCCACGTGCGCGCTGCCCCACCCCCTTGCCGCACACAACGGCACCTTTTGCCATTGTTCGGATCATTCCGAAAGAGGACACCGATACCTAGATCTGATGAAAACAGACATGTTTGGATCTAAGAACGGACGACGAGGACGAACGTGAGTCGTGGAGCGGACGTAACGTGATCAGAGAGGAGGAGCATCGATGATGGAGATTATCAAGAAGCTGGATTCTGCAGAGGTCGCGACGTTGATGAAGTTGATGAAGATGACGGCTGGTGAGAGCACGACATGAACGTCGCCGAAGTTGGAGCTTCCCTCCATCGATCTGAAGCTGGATGGACCAGCCACCTATTTGAGTTGGTCACGGCGGGTGAGAAGAACCCTCGCAAGAAAGAACCTGGAGGGTTCCTGACGGACGAGAAGACAGAGCCGGACGAGGGCTCGGTAGGATGTGACGAGTGAAAATCCACTCATATGGTAATCTACATATGGCTTCTCAACTCCTTAGTCCAGTCTATTGCCGCTACAGCATTGAAATGGTGAAGGATGTGTGGAAGAAGTTGAGGAGGACCTATGATGGTGTGGGAAACAACTTACGGATCATCCAGATAAAGGGGGATCGACGACACCGTACAGGAAGAAAAGACGGTGCAGGAGTATGCCACGGAGTTGGAGCGTCTGTGGTTGGATTATGATCACTCCTCAAAACGGACGAGCTGCGGGGACCCGAAGTGTAAGGAGAGACATGTGTGTCTGCAGGAGAGGACGATAAAATTCCTCAAATGGCTGACTGCAGCATTCGCACAGAGGACGACCTTACTTCTCGTCTAACCGGAGATCCCTAGTCTTGAAGAGGCTATCTCGGCCATGATAGGAGGAGACACACATCAGACTGCAGGCGGGGACAAGTGGTCCCTCCGAAGCAAAATCAGTACTAGCAGTTACCAGCTCGGGAGACACAGGGTCCAAGGGAGAACCCTGCAGCACAATCAGCAGTGCTACAACTGCAGGAAGATGGACCATCATCGATATGCTTGTACCAAACCACCTAGGGAGGGAGACTCAGGTGGTGGACGTGGACAGTTCGGTGGACGGGATATATTGGAGGACGTGGTCGTAATCGACGGGGTCGACGAGGCGGCCGAGGAGGTTATCGGACAAATCTGCTGGTAGTAGAAGGGAATGGAGGAGTGTTGGCACTTTTACCGAGGAGGATCAGACACTGTGGACCTGCTAGAGGAAGCAGAGAGCGTCAACCGAGGAAGACAGGAGGAGTGGAACAGAGGAGGCATCCACCTCATTCTTCGTTGGGGCAACGCCGCTATGTATGCCCAAACATCAGAAGGTACTGACGAGTCACTTACTCTTGCATCTATGTCTTCCCTTAAAACGTCAGACTGGATTATCGACTCGGGAGCATCTCGGCATGAGACGAAAAATGCTAGTGAATTTTCTTCTTACACTCACCTAGCATCAGACAGCATTCAGACAGCAGATGACACTTTCCAGCCAGTGGTCGGTAAGGATACTGTTAATTGTACAGGTTCAGTAAGATTATCCAATGTTTTACATGCTCCATTCTTTCCAGTCAGTCCCTTGTCTATTAGTTCTATAATTTCTAACTTAAATGCATTGTTTCTTTTGATATTCCTAAGGTGGTCTTCCAGGAGAAAGGGACGACGAAGACTTGGGACTGGCACTTGGCATAAGGGACTGTGGTACCTAGATCGAGAAGGACTGGACTCAGTACTGATATCTATAACAGAGAATGCTAGAATAGAGGACTGCAACAGAGGACAGAGGAGACTTTGATACTTCATCATAGGAGGATGGACATTCTTCCTTTGATACTTTAAGTAAGTTATATCCAGAGATTTATGCAAAAAGATAAAAAAATTAGTATGTGATGCATGCAAGTTAGAAAACTTACTAGAAGCTCATATGTTGGTACGGTCATAGGAGCTCTATTGCTTTTGAGGTAGTGCATTCCGATGTTTGGGGTCCATGCACTATTAACACTATGAATGGTATAAGTATTTTGTTTCTCTTTATTGATTGTGCCTCTCGTGTCACTTGGCTGTATTTGATGAAAAATAAGAGTGATGTACCTGCTTGTTTTCGAAATTTTCATAAGCATGTCCAGACTCAGTACAACGCAGTTGTAAAGATACTGAGGTCTACAATGGAACGAGTATACCAACAGGACGCTTGCAGAATACTTGTCAGCACACGGGATCCAGCATCAGACCACCTGTGCATACACACCAGCACAAAATGGAGTAGCAGAAAGGAAGAACCGACACCTTCTGGAGGCCGCAAGAAGTACGATGATCGACATGAATGTCCCACAAAGTCTGTAGGGACATGCAGTGTTAACACAGCTCAACTCATCAATATGATGCCTTCGAAAGTCTGGATGGAAGTCCCCATGTGAAGTATTACAAGACAATAATAGTGGGATACTTCCACTGAAGGTGTTCGGTGTGTGTTTTGTGAAGGACAACAGACTATCAGTTGGAAAACTTGACCCAGAGCGGTCAAGTGCATCTTCGTGGGCTACTCAGCAACTCAGAAGGGGTATGTGTGTTGGAGTCCAGTAGAGAAGAAGTTTGTCAGTATGGATGTTCACTTCCGGGAGCATGAGCCATACTACCGCAAGGAGGGAACTTCACACAACACGCCTAATACTACCAGTATAAGGCGAGAGGGGGAGATGGAGAACCTGGTGATGACTGATTTGGAAGTTTGGCACGGAGGCACGGTTGAGGAGGAACATAAGGTGAAACAAAACAGGGAGAGGAGATGAGAAGTGTTAGGCCTACGGCTCAGGGGGAGTTACTTACCTACAGCAGGAGGGAGAAGCAAACTGCAGGACCAGTACCTACAGTGCCAGTGCCAAGTCCCTTGCCTGCGTTCGCCCCTCTGAGATACCTACACCACCATCCCCTTCAGGTGATATCATTCCTCCTACTCCTCCACATCACTATCTGTACGAAGACCACTCGCAACAATGCAAAAATCCTCTGGACATATATGGTTGGGATCTTACTCAGTTTGTTTCTTATGACCATATCTCTTCTTCTCATGGAGCATTTATAGCATCTTTGGATATTATTACTGTACCTAACAATTAGGTTGCCAAAAAGATCCAAAGTGAAAGCGGCAATGCATGAGGAGTTAGGAGCTCTTGAGAAGAATCACACTTGGGAGCTGGTGAGACTGCCGGAGGAAAAGAGAGCAGTGGATGCAAGTAGGTCTTTACCGTGAAGCAGAACCCAATGGACAGGTTGAGCGCTACAAAGCTCGACTAGTGGCGAAAGGATACAGTCAGACATACGACATCATTATGACGAGACCTTTGCACCAGTTGCAAAGATGAGCACTGTCAGGACCCTGATCTCTTTGGTAACGAATGGTGGATGGAAGCTACACCAACTGGACGTGAAGAATGCATTTCTTCACGGAGATCTAGTGGAGGAGGTTTATATGGAGATACCACCAGGATTTGGCACAAATCAGACAGCAGGCAAGGTCTGCAGACTGAAGAAGTGCCTCTATGGAGAAGCAGTCTCCTCGAGCGTGGTTTGACAGATTCAGAGAGCGATGATAGGGATGGAATATCAACAGATCAATGTTGATCACACTGTATTCTTCAGAAGGAGTGAGGCCACATCACCATACTTGTGGTATATGTTGACGACATGATTATCACGGGAGATGATGAGCAGGAAATCGCCGACTCAAAGGGAAGCTTGGCAAGGAGTTTGAGGTGAAGGACCTTGGTCTTCTTCGCTACTTCCTTGGGATTGAGATCACTCGAGACGCAGAGAAATTGTTCTCTCTCGAGGAAGTATGCACTGGACCTTCTCACAGAGACATGGATGTTGGGATGCAAACCTGCAGCGATGCCAATCGATCAGAAGTTCAAGCTGAACGCTGAGGCTGGAGAACCAGTGACCGGGACAGATATTAGAGACTGGTGGACAAGCTGATCTATTTGAGCACATACGTCCAGATATATGCTTTGCAGTTAGTGTGGTGAGCCGCTACATGCATGACCTACGGAAGGGTCATATGGACGCAGTATACCAGATTCTGAGATACTTGAAGGGTGCCCCGGGAAGGACTGATGTTCAGGAAGAATAATCACATACATCGAGGGCTACTGCGATTGACTGGACTAGTTGTGCTGATGACAGGAGGTCTACCTCGGAATACTGCATATTTTTAGGAGGCAACTTGATCTCTTAGGAGTAAGAAGCAGTCAGTGGTAGCCAGATCGACAATTGAAGCGGAGTACAGAGCTATGGCCTTGGAGTTGCAGAGCTGCTTTGGTTGAAGAATATGCTGGTGGAGCTGAAGCTGGATCAAGAAACCAAGATGAAGCTGTGGTGTGACAATCAGTTAGCTATTAGTATTGCCAACAATCCAGTACAGCATGACAGGACAAACACATCGAGATCGATAGGTTCTTCATCAAGGAGAAGTTGGTTAGTGGACTACTGGAGCTAGGCCACGTTCCAACCAAGCATCAGGTAGCAGACAGACTGACCAAGAGACTTAGCTCTGTGAGCATGATTAGGGATGTGACAAGATGGACTTGGTGAATATCTTTCGCCCATCTTGAGGGGGAGTGTGGTATATTTAGTATAGGAATATGTTATATTTAGTATGGGAATATGTTATGTTTAGTATGGAATATCCTGAGGACATATTTGGGATGCCAGAATATGCCACAGGATATTCCATTGGATATTCCATGATGTAAAGGCTATATAAAGCCTATGAGACTATCAATGAAATCTCTCATCAATCAATTACAACAAATTCCTAGCCAACATAAATTCCTAAGCAAGAAAGGGCCTTACCATAAAACCTAGAACACATTTTTTTTTAAAACTTAGAAAGCAGGTAGATCTATCTCTATGGTCACACAGTTTAAGATCATGCAACAAAAGAGCACCACCCAGGTTCTCCTAAATCAAACAAGAATCTAGACGAAGAGGTAAGAAGATACAACTTTTTGTTGGGTTTGAATTCGTTTCTATGTAACTTCAAGCCAAAAAACTGAAGAGGAATGACACTGATCCCTGATCAGTCAGGAGGGAAATAAAAATTTGTTTTACAAATCTGTCAAAACCATAGGCGACCCCAAAATTTTGGGATAAAGATTTTGTTGTTGATGTTGTTGTGAATCTGTCAAAACCATAATATGTCAAAGACAACTCACAAACTATCCTCTTATTGGTAACCCACTTGATCTCAACAGTGCTTCCATTTAAATGGAAAAGTCAATGGTAAACCCCGCTCTTGGTTCATAGATTTAACCCTATCTGCAAGCTATCCCTCTCATTTTAACATGTTACTCGCAAGCAGCAGTAATGTTAACTATCACAACAGAGGCAGTTTTATTTCTTTCGGTAAACAAGGATGCAAATGCTTACAAAATCTAAGGATAAATAAGATTTATATGTCAGCTCAAAAGTAATGCAACCCAGAGTTTATTTATTTCTTGCAAAGTTCAACTCTGAAAACCTTCTTAAGAGTGCCAATTTATATTCCTGTATGCAGCAAAAACAAAATGTTCTGGAAATTAATAACAAACTACAATATATTAACCAAGAGATTTTTTTCAAAAGCCATTATTCACTTCTTAAAGATTAAATGTCCAATTATGATTTAATTCAAGATTTGACTTTTTCTTATTGATATTTATTTATTCATCATGTTTGTATAACAGCGGTACATTTTCATGGCAGGCAAATTCTTGGAAAGAGTAAAGGTATACAAATTACATCTAGAGTGATCAAATTTATTGCTTGAGCTAATCATAACATTTTTTATTTAGGAAAGTATATCTTAATTACATTTTAAAAGATAGAATATTACTACCAACCTAGTGTGCCCCATCTGTTTAGAAGTTCTGGCTCTTTCCTTGATTTATAAATAAATTTAGTCATGTACCTAGATGAACTACAATAGTGATTAAACAAGATGTAATGAATCAAACTACCAATCCTAGAATCAGTTTGGCAAACACCTCTAGTCGAAATATATAAACCATTTCCATCCAACATATTAGATGAAATGAGTCCACCATGAAAATTAATTAATCAAAGGAGCTCCCATAAGGATTTGATGACATTAACACTATTGTACCCTTAGTCAGGGAGAACTATTTGTATCCTAATACATCCTCATGACCAAATGTTCTCTCTACCACCCTTCAGCAATACAGAAAGGATTCCAATTGACAGCACAAATATTTATGTCATTACTAATAAGGTTTATATCAGAAACAAGAGTTTACAAGGAGAATCTCAACCTAGGAAACAAGGAAAGTCCAAAAACCAATGTTGTGCCCATGTCACATCGTGTCTGACACGGCACAATACACTGCAAATACACTAGGTCATAACAAAGTAGGTACCAAATCAATGTCTCTGCATAAGGATCTTGTTGTATCATTCGTGTCTATGCAACATAGATCCCAACTTCCGCATTTTTACATTTCATTAGCCAAAATAATGCTAGACATGTCGGCTCACCTTAGCTTTAGCAACATTTTCTATTTTACAGTGTAAGCTCTCCACAGTTGTTAGCTACTATTTTTCTTAAATAGTGTTGATTCATGCTATATTTAATTTATGTGTCACATATAAACCACCACACTTGTTCTAGATAGTTTACGGTACAAAAATTTCCTATCTTAGCAATAAAGTATAGGAAGTATCCTAAAAAAAATAAACATTTCACTTTTACAAGTTAAACCCTTCATAAAAGAAGCAGGAAATAGAATAAAATGCAGAACAAAAATTGCAACTGAATGTCAGTGTAACGAACCCAAGCTGGTCAATGGCAATCACACGAAAGCGACTAGCCAAAGCATCAAAATTTCGAAAGAAGAACCCTTGAGAAGCACCATAGCCATGAACCATGACAAGGGTTGGAGAACCATCCTTGCTATCAAAGGTGACCGTATTGATGAACCTTGGTTGATCACTGGAAGACCTGAACCATCTTACTTTCGATCCAGGTGGCCCAGAACCAATATTCACCTGTTCCTGTACATATCCAGTTCTGCATATAAAGTAATGTAACAAATCAATAAAAAAAAATTATGCTATATTTAAAATATATAAAAATTCACAGCCGGTGTTCCTTTTACAAAGCATATTAAGAATATAAGATTAAAATTCTGTACATATAGCCTAGAAGAACCTGAATTGTATAGTTTTATGGCCATATTTGTTAGAAACTTAGACCAATGAACATGGAATCAACAACTCTAATAGGCACATGGCCAAGGGTACATATACAAGTTCAATCGGGCACGGTCCACGGTCACAACCGGTATGGGACTATATAAAATAATTATACCGCTGCATGAATCGATCGCTCGCCCAAAATGGGCCTTTGACTTGCGCAACATTTAAGAATAATAAATATACAACCCTCACTAGAACCTAGTGCTTTGGTGTAACGGTATGGGCTTTAAGAAAGATAAATGTATACCTCTATGACCAAAACAACTTTGAGAGAGTAGTTATATTTAGGAATTCCTATTAATTTATTCGTGTGAGACGTAGGAATATTAAGAGTTGGTTGCAAAAGAGTAAACACAGAGAAAGATGCGACAAACTTAAGAGTTAATGGATGTTATTCTTCGTATACCTGTGTTCTTCGATGGGATAAATTTTGCTGAACTTTGCATGTAAAAGGACTCCAATTTGATCTTGTTAGCTTTGGTTAAGATAATTAAATATAAAAATTGAAATTAAGATTGAAGTTTATCTGAAGCGCATAATGTGATGAGCTCTTCCTGAAAATGTCCTTGATATGATAGCTCACAATGATATTAAGAAAGGGAAAGAGATGTGGAAATGCATCGTAATTCTCGCTCAGATATTTGTTTGGTTTACCATGACAAGAAGGAATCGGTCATAAGGAATGGTTTTCGGATCCCAAGCTGGGAATAAGTCAAGGCCTTCCAAAAGAAGCTCTTTATTTTTGTTACCAGTCTTCAACATGCAATAGATAAGACATGGCAAGTGAGCCTACCACAATAGCGAAAGCATTTCACGTTTCTCAAGGCCTTAAGCCTGGAGCATAGTTTAAAGTATCGGCCGATACCGATCTGATACGGCCGATACCGATACGGTTTGGCATGTCCCGATCTGATACCGACCGATACCCGATACTGACCGTTACGACATTGGGGGTCTCTTTTCCGATCAATTTGACAAAAGAAAATTGGAGAAAAAAGACAAATCAACAAGGGTTTGAAGTATAATAAGGTTGTAAAAGCATACAAAAGAAGAAAGATCTATTGCATGTAAACCAATTGGTAAGGGTGACTACTAATTCATTTAATTTCAAAATTACTAAGAAAAACAGTGGAAATACTTAAAGTTATGCCTAAATGTTAAAATATTTTTTAAGTGTTAATAATTTATTAATAATTATTTGTTTTCCATACCAAAAAATCCGATACTCCGATCTGAAACCGCCGATACTACCAATATCGCCGATACCGATACTCATAGGAATGGTCCGATTCCGATTCCGATACTGCAAACCTTTGGAGTATGCATCGGAAGTTGTTAATTTGTCCAGAAGAATAATCATATAGTTTATGTGGCTACTATGTAACCCGATTTAACTAAAGGATGGATGTGAAGGAGATGCACACTGTATGGCGTAGGAGACACTTCTCCAATAGCAAGTAAATGGAAGATCTACATCATAAATAGCAACAGTTATACAACTAGTTCATGCCTTGGCAAATTTATTCTTCGTCTCTTCACCTACCTACATTAATTGTTTTCTTGGATGCTTAAAAGGACCATTAAGCTTTGTTGCAATTTGCAATGATATACCTATAGGCCTCGTTTGGTTCGCGGAATGGAAGGGAAAGGAAATCAATTCCTTGTCATTTTCTTTCCTTTGGGAAACTTTAATTCCTATTGATTTTCCTTTCCTATGTTTGGCAATGCCAAGGAATTTGGAAAGGAAAGTGAATACTTCAATGTGGGAAAGTGATTCCTTCCTTGGATGGATGGAATCACTTTCCCCCCTAATTTTTCTTCCATTGGGAATCACTTTCCTTTCCTCCTCAATTCCTTGGGCACCAAAACATAGAAAAGTAATCACTTTCCTTTCCCAACCGGAAGATTCCGCAAACCAAACGAGCTCAAGATAAATCAAATCAAGGGAAGAGTTTTCAAATCGAAGTTAAAATAAGATTCTCAAGGGTCGTCCCAGGAATCACTCAAGGGATCCTAACTGTGATTGAGTACCTTCAAAATATCCTAATCCTACTACAGGCTGTAGTGGTACTCTAGTTCGAATACCACTACACAAACTCGACCTGCATGGGCCCCACTAAAACGTGTCACGACCCGCACCCTAGAGTAAGGGCACGAGACGTGGGTACGTCCAGCCTACGCCGCAGTGTCGGCGGTAGAACGCTGTCCTAGGTCAAACATCTAACAGTAATTTCATTTAATTTCATTCGACACGATACAAAAGGCTCTCGACACGGATCGTATAAGTGTATCAGTACGTCTGATACAATACACCAATATTTTCTTTTCAAATTTTACCTTCTTTGAGCTCTATTCTCCTTTGTTTTTTGAATTTTCATTTTTTTCTTCTTTTGGGTGTTCTGTTGATGACAAATTTCTATTGCAGAAGTAATGGTGTTGAATGGATAAATTTTATCGAGGTTAAGAACATGGTGTGTTCAGTTCAGCAGCAACCCCAATCAATTTTCCCAATCAACTCCCCCAAGCTCCAAATCCCTAATCCAAAGCTATCCAACCCAAAAATAGTAGTACTTAATGAGAGGCTGAAAAATTAAGGCGCCGATTGGAATTATTGCGGAAACGAAGAAGAACAAGAAGAGAGGAGTGGACCTGACGAGAGAGAGGAGGCGCTTCTCGGCGGCGATGATGCGGTCGGTGGAGGTGGGGATCCACCGGAGAGCCGACGGCCACGCCCACCGGGACCTCGACGACGACGACGACGACGACGACGCCGACGACGCTGCCGCCGCCGGCGCTCTGCTAATCTCTTCTGCCATTCTCACTCTCGACGCAGCAACCAGTCTGCTCATTGCCCGATAAAAGAAACAAACCCCGACCGACCGATCTCGACGTTTAAATAGTAATGATCCGGAAGAAGCTTGGAGAGCCCGTCCTTTTGTTTGGGACGTCATGAGTGACGTCACCTTGTCTTTTTTATTAAAAAATTCGTAGAAGGGAACGTACTAATTGACTAATTGACTCCTCCGAACGAATTTTCTTTGCTTGCTCGAGGGGTTACGTTCCAAAAGTAAAACCAAAATTTGTAAGAGAGAACTTTTATTTTTATACGGTTTTTGCATACGAAATTAGTGACAGCAACCTTTTCCATACATACATGAAATCTAAATTTTTACAAAATACATAATGAAATTCTAAAGATATTTTTTTCTTACAACTTTATAAACTATGATTATTGTTATTTGGTAAAGTAAAAGTTCTTGAGGTAGAATTAGAGTGGGAATTGCAGATAGGACTAGTAATTAGTGAGAGGAAATAGAAAATGTAAGTGAGTCCAATCCAAATTCTAATCGAATATTTTTTTCAACATGAATTTGAAGGATTTTCAAGTTATTTCAATTTTTGTTTCTTCTACGAGATGACAAAAAGAAGAGGAGGCATTGGTTTCCTTTGCATACGAAATTAGTGACAAAAAAGAAGAAGAGGCATTGGTTTTCTCGATCTTTTCCAGCATTAATTACCAAACATTATAACAAAATAGCTTTGAGTTATTGCATATTTTACCAATTAACTATTTGTATTATATGACTATAATTATGTTGATATTTGATATTATTTGAACAATGATATATTTTTTTCTTTTATTTCCTACTCCAACCAAATGCTAGAAGAAAAATTTAATATTTCTTAAATGTTTTTCTTGTTTTACCGAACATAAAAAAAATTTGGTAGAAATCCTACTTTACTATTTTCATAAAAAATACAATGAAATTGATTTTCCTTCCGTGAACCAAACAGGGCTAATTCCTTTAAGAAACAAAGTTGTATTGTTTCTTAATGAGCCACCCAAAATTTGTTATTTGCTTAAATTTCCCTAAGGTTGAGCACAATCTAATTATATGTCATTTCGTGTCTCCGTTGGTCAAAAATTAATCTCGTCCTTAACGTCAGGTGTAGAACCAACACAGAAGATAGAAGACGCCAAATTGCTCCTCCTTCGTTCTCCTTGGCCTGCCACATGTTGCTCTCATTGACATGATGTTTGATGATGGAGCTAGGGATTACTAGAGAGTAGATGGAGATAGTTAAGTGCATGGATCCATTGGTGGTAATAATATGGGTAGTAGGGGGTGAGTATTCGGTTTATTCGGTTCCAACCGAATCGAATAACCGAAAATCGAATTGAACCGAAACCGAATAAGCAAAATCGAACCGAAGTGGTCAATAACCGAACCGAACCGAATTAAATCGGTTCGATTTTCGGTTTATTCGATTTTTGGATTTATTTGTGTCTTTTTGTTAATATATATAATATTATATATATATATAATATATATATATATAAACTAAAATTTCTTATTCGGTTTTCGGTTTTGGACCGAAACCGAATAAGAAAATTTAGTATTTTCAAAACCGAAACCGAACCGAATCTCTTATTCGGTTCGGTTCTCGGTTCAAAACCGAATAATGCTCACCCCTAATGGGTAGGGGATATTGGGTTGTATCTTGCATTCAAGATTTTGTAAATTTAGTAAAGATATAAAAATGAATTGGACAGAGGTTTACTTCCATATGAATTGGCAAGAAAACAAAAACTTAGATATAGAATTAGTCTTAGACTCAATTAATCAAGTATGAAGGGTCTTTTTAATCTTATATCAAGTCCAACATGGTACCTAAATATCTAAAAATTTATGATGATGGGTCCGAGATTGGAATGGGGGAAGGATGAAATGATGGTGATAGGTTTGAGGTGTTGAAGGACGAGGAAGGGAAGGGGAGTGAATAGATGAATATGTGACAATGAAGGAGAAGGATGGCAAGCATGGATATCCTTCCATCTTTGTCTAAAATGCACAGAGTCATGATCCTGCGCTGATTTTATCAAAAAATCTCGCCACGCGGCCACCGGTCTGCTCATTGCCAGTTAAAAGAAAGAAACCCCGACCCACCTCGATGTTTAAATATATATTTTTTTCTATAGAAAGATTATTTATAAGGACACATCATATTTTGATCGAGGCTAATCCGGATTGGAGCTAACCCAGGTTTGGAAGAAAATTACTCAGGACAGTCCATTTTTTTACTCATAGGGTTGTTCCAATCCAACCACGCGTCGATTAGGACAACCCAATTTTCTGGCAGTCCTACAAACTGATAGAACTGTCAGAAATAGTGATAGTCCTAATTCACAGCAAATGAAACAAAGGACTGTCCAGTTTTCTGGCAGTCCTGACTGTATGTAGGACTGCCAAAATTTCTGACATCCTGAAAATGAGATAGTCCTGAGTAATTTTTTCAATAGTAAACTTGTAAATAAATCAAACTTAGAAATATGATAGCCATGATCAAAATAAGATGTGTCCTTATAAAAACTCGTATAAAACAAGCTGGGAGAGCCCTCAAGTCTTTCTGTTTGGGACGTTATGAGTAACGTCATCTTTGTCTTTTTTTTTTCTTCTTTTTTTTATATATAGTTCGTGGAAGGGACTTTTCTAATAACTTACGTATTGACTAATTGATTGTGATCATCTTCTTTCCTTGCTAGAGGTCTATAATTGTTTTTATTTTAAAATAAAAAACAATAAAATATCATATAATAATAATAATAATAATAATAATAATATAATAATAATAATAATATCATCATGAAGATAAGTACAAGGACAATAACCAACCCATGGACATATTACGACTTAAACTCTAAAGTAGTATAAAATACAGATCTAAACACTATATCACTAAAATTAAAATGAATTAATTTGTAAGTTTTAAGTTATAGTGTAATACTACATGAGTTTTTTGAAATAATTGGGTTTAAAATAAAGGTATGTAATATAATCAAATTTATAATGGTCATTATATTATATCTAAAAAAACAATCCGTCCAACTAAACATCCAAATTAAATTTATAATATAATGCCAATTATATTGTTCAACCCTAATAAACCAAATGGATCCTAAATCCTCGATTAGACGGAGCAAGAGTGCCACGGACAAGAGGGCTCGAGTGAAACCTATCCCCTACAAACATACACCAACTAGAAACATCTGTATCTTGTTTTGAGGCACATGCATCTATTAACGGATGATCAAAACCTATGCGAAGTTGGTATGAGATTTGTTTTGTTGTAACAGGTAGATCTTAATTCGGCCGCTGAGGATCGCTTTGTGCCTGACTCCACTCACTATCTTTTTTAGCGTGAACGGATAAAGAAAGGCCATCAAAGAGCTCGGTATAAAACAGGTATAACTAAGGAATCGTGCACTCAAAGGAAGATGTCATCGAAGAGTTTTCAACATTCATTCTCGAGCAGGAAGTGAGTTCAAGACCAAAAAAGACAGAACATCTCTTCCTTTTCGTCTTGCCTCGAGGGCTTACGGGTCCGTGGGCACAGTTGAACAAGGCTCGTATACAGATACTCCGTCTGAAAAAGAGCTTCAAAAAGGTCACATCTGAGAAATATACTAAGCAAAATTGATATGGCTGCAATCTAATAAACGAGAATAAGAACCAGAAACCATATGAAAACCAAGTGGCAATGGGTCACGGTGGCCCGTAAAGATGTTCTTCTTAATGGTTGTGCTTAAGCATTTGCACACAGTGATGAGAATATAGAATATAATTATCACAGTAACTTATTATGTTGCTTCTCTCATTCAATAATCCCATTAACTAGCAAACAAAAATCTCAAAAGCTATGCCTGGTTTAGTTCGGAAAATTATAGAATTGGAAAAGAAAGGTGATTACTTTTCTATATTTGGGTGTCAAAAAAATTGAGGAAAGAAAAGAAATTAGAAATTAGGAGAAAAATAATTTTTTCCATTCAGGCAAAGAATCATCTTTTTCACCTTGATACTTCAACTATTTTTTTTCAACTTAATACCTAACATTTTTAAAAACCCCAAAATGCCCTTATCCATTCCCTCCCTCCACCCCCTCCCCCCCTACTAGCTCCGGCCGAACCCCCCTCCCCTCTCCTCGCTTCCGGCCAACCTCCCCCCCCCCCCCCCCCCCCCCCTCGCTTCCGGCCAACCTTCCCCCCCCCTCTTCGCTTCCGGGCCACCCCCTGCCCCGCCTCCCGCCCCGCCCCGCACCCCCCTTCCCAGCCCCCCCCCCCCCTCCTCCCGCTGCCGAGCCCTAGGGGAGAGGCGGGAGCGGGCGGGCGGCCGGAGCGAGGGGGGGGGGGGGGGGGGATGGCCTGAAGCGAGCAGAGGGGGGGGGGGGGGGGGGGGGGGGGGGGGGGGGGGGGGGGGGGGGGGGGGGGAGCTAGTAGGAGGTGGGCGGCCGGAGCTAGCAGAGGGGGGCAAAGCGAGCAGGGAGGAGGGAGGTTAGGGGTAGGGACATTTTTGTCCAAAATAATATCCGGGTATCAAGTTGTTACAAAAAAAGTTTAGGGTACAAAGTTGAAAAATGGTAATAGTTGAGGGTATCAAGTAGCAATTAAGCCTAAATTACTTGACATTTTCAAGACATATCGAATTTTTTTTTAATGAGAATTATAATTTCTCAAAGGAAAAAAATGTCAATGAATTGATTTCATTTCCATTCCTTTCCGTGAATCAAACGAGGCCTAATTCCAAGTTCCAACCATTAAGAAAACAAGGTATCAAGTTGGCTGTCCAGGAGGGATAGCAATAGGGGTGAGCATATAAATGGATGAAACCAAAAACCGAATAAAAATATGACAATCATAATGGTTTTTCGGTTATCGTTTCGGTTTTCGGTTTGAAGATTTAAAATTTTGATATATCGATTTGGTTTTCGATTCATCGTCCGAGATCCGGCTAATCGAACCAAACCGAAAATCGATTTAGATTCAATAATTTACCAAACTACCGTCAATTTATATATACTAATATTTTTGTTGACCCTATCTAAGTGGACTCTGTCCTTCCATTATCTGTTGTGTTGCTGCTTTTTTGAACACTCTCCCTCTCTATACCCTCATTTATACATACTAATATTTTTTTACTCCATGTAATTGTAATAATTCATAATGCAATAATACCACATTTTTTTTTGAAGATTTGTTATTTAAATTGACTCATTTGCTAAAATGTGAACATTGGCTCATAAAACCGAATGATCAAAAACCGAACCGAAGTAATTATGTTCGAATTTTTCGGTTTTTATGAAATGCTCGGTTTTCGATTTTGAGAAATACGGTTTAGGATTATTTCCATTTTTATATATTTGGTTTTGTTCCGGTGCTCACCCCTAGATATAGACCTGTCAATGGTAGCTTATTGGTCGGATAGTGGCATTACCATATCCGAACCATTAACTATCGGATATATCCAATAACTATCCGATATCCGATCGGATAGAAGTTTTGGCTACCGTATCCATTACCGATAATTTTAGCGGATATCGGATAATATCCGAACCAATATGACTACTAAAAAAATTTAAAAAGGGAAGAAGAAAAAAAATCAGAACCAACATATTTTGTCAAGAAACAACAGATTTTTACATTAAAACGACAGATTTTGTCTAGAAATAACAGATTTCTACATTGAAACATCAGAAGCAGCAGATTTTCACATTGGAACAGCAGATTTTGTCAGATATATGTGTAGATTTTCACATTGAAATATCATAAGCAGCAAATTTTCATACATACATTGAATACATTTGCACCAAGAAAATTTCCACACAAGAACATATAACTAATAGTCACATACATACATTGAATATATTTTAAATTTATTAAATAATTTAAATATTATTGGTTCGGATATTATTGATCTGGATATGACATTTATCGTATCCGCATCCGATAAAAATCCGAATCCGTATACAAAATTTCGAATATTTTCGGTTCGAATACGAATTTTCGGTCTACCATTGACATGCCTACCTAGATAGCACTACATTACTCTTCCATTTGCTCACCCCTAGATAGCACTACATACTCTTCCATAAGTCGTCCTCTCAGTAAGCCAACATTGACCCGACAGAGAAAAAATTCTTGATCATATAGAAAATGAAGATTCAGTCATAACTATAGAGGATTCAGGATGAATGCTGAGAATAAGTTCAAATATTTAAACCCCGATAAACCTGAGTTAAACCGTGCTCAGTGTCTCTGTATGAAGAGATACCTGATTTTATGTTTCCTCATATCCTTCTTGATATGAGCTTTATTCTCTTTAAATTAATGAAGTTTGTTTTTCCTAAAAAAAAAAAAACGTGCTCGGTAACCGAAAATATTACTGGCCAACCTTAAAGGAATTACAGCATAGTTCCTCTCTCAAGGCTCATGAGAACAAATGTCGGATAGTACAAAGCCTATAGTCAGGTCAGGGAATTATAGTGTACTAAATGGCTGAAACTGCAGGACAATGTCATTCTCCAGCTCAATGGAGAATGTTTTGTCCCTTGTCCCTGTCCTTGTCCCCAACAAATAACCAATGACAAATACAGGAAATGACAAGTAAAACAGGACTGTCAAAAACCATATAAACTGGCATTATAGTTCAAAAGCAAGAGTTTCTACAGATACAATTTGGTACAACAGGTGAAGTAAGAGCTATGTGATCCCTTATTATTCCCATATAAATCAATTCCTAATCCTTCTACACAGCTTTTCAATAGTTCCTAATAACATAAAATACTGCTCCGTCCAAGATGGCAAATGCAACAGGAAAAACTATAATTCGTTAACCTTGTAGGTGACCTTATGCACGAAAGGAATCATTATAACAGGTAACGTGAGAAGAGCATTGGACATTCCCTCTCTTAGTCTGCTCTAGATTGGCCAGCACGGGAAGACAGAATGATTCCAACAATAAGGCCGTACAGGGCCAGAGCTTCAGCAAAAATGAGAATGAGTATCATTCCAACGAAGAGTTTTGGCTGTTGTGCATTGGCTCTGCAAAATGGTAACAACAGAATGTCCTCAGTCGAACTATTTGTGTCATTAAATGTGGTAGGTCACCATGCCAGATGAGCACATTAATAGCAAGAACAAAGATGAATGCATATAATATTAAAAAATGAGGGCATTCAGCATTCCAGTGCCACGAGACTCACCCTTACGCAGGGTTTGAGGAGGGTTGAGATGCACGCAGCCTTACTCCCATATATATGGAGAGGTGGTTTCAGTGACTCGAACTTGCATCCTCCAGGATGCAAGCAGCGAGCCTTACCCTGATATTATCAGAGTAAAAAATAATTAAGTATCACATTCCTTGAATTTTATCTCCTAGGCCTCAGGGTGTAACTGCAGAGAAAAAGTAGAATATGCTTTGACAACTATGTGGTTCTCGACTATTTTCCAGTGAATATTTTGGGATAACAGTTCTAGGGGTGCCATGGCAGGTTTGAAAGTTAAGTTGGCCTCGTCTCATCCCTCAAAAAGGTAAACTCATTGTTCACTAATAGAGACATTGCACTCTTTTTTTTCCCCATCTGCAGGCCGTGGATATAGACTTCATATTACCTAGATATGAATTAAAACAACCAGCAGGCTTCTAACTTCTTCAACACAAGCCCATAAATAATTGAATATAGATTAACTGACAGTCCATGAGTTAATGATTTTATATTATGATTGAACTAAATCAATATATGTTTGAGTTAATTTGTGCTTGCATGTAAATGACACATGTACTGTTAATTAACTTGAAATGTGGATTGTGAGTAACCATGATAGTATGTTACACGTATTACTTTATAATAAGTATAAAACTAGTATATAGCACTTCGATGAAACAAACAACTTGGAGATTAAGGGAAAGAGAAGTAACAAAGAATATAAAAGTAAAACTATTAGGTTTAATCTCCCCGTCTACCACTACCATCACATGTCATAATCCGAGTGTCATCCTGCCACTACACCCCCCCCCCCCCCCCCCCCACTTCTTCCTCCCACCTTCGCTGCCTTCCATATTCACTCCAATCCAATTCGTTCATGGACGGTTTGAGAACTGGGACCTGGAATTAATCCGACACCGTCCTTCATCCTTCCATATTGATCCCCAAAGAGAGCATTTGAGCACAAATAACGGAGATCTACATGCTTAGGTAGTGGATTACAGAAGATGACACAAGGAAGGAGCAAGGGGAGGGGCAGCGGCGGCATGCATTATGGTGGTGCTCTATCCCAAAAGTGGCGGAGGGACTGTTTGAGCTACAAGTTTGGCGATGACAATGAGATGGGGTCAGTGTTCTAAACTGCAGCCGCCTAGGCGGTAGATGGTCTCTCTCCGCGCAGCTTTTCGGTAGGCGGTGGAGTAGGCGGCCAACGGAGGTTGGCGGCATAGGCGGAGGTGAGGCGGCGTAGGCGGCGCCTAGATGGAGCAATACCTAACAAGATATTTTGTCCAAAAACTTTTTCTAAGCATTATGGGCCTATTGTTCACTTTTACAAAACTAAGACTTTATAAACCTTCGTTCTACAACTTAGTTATGCATGGAACACCCTTAAAATATCCATATTATGAAAAAAAAAACAGTGGTAAAATAGTAAAAAATGTTCAAAATGTATCGACCGCTAGGCGGTAACTAGGCGGCCTAGACGGACTCTCTCCGCAGCACACACCCGCCTACCGCCGTTTAGAACCTTGGATGGGGTTCAGTTGGGACCATAACACTTCAAGGAGAGGGAAGTGGGCAAACTATATGACATCTAATAGGATAAACAACAAGAGTAGTAATGCAGATGCAACATAATTGAACTCTAAATCATAGGACAACAACCGCAAAAAGATCCAAAATCCCCTAATTAGGCTATGATGATGCAAAATAACGACTCCTAATGCAATTACATGAGCTCTCATAAAACATAAAATCTCTGTACCATATACAGAATCCAAAACTCATGCAAGAAACAGTCGGTCAATAGATTATGTTATTATTACTGTTAGTTATCATGTGGGTACAATGAAGTAGTTGTGGGTGTATTTATCATCATGCATATTAATATAAATATACTTGATAGTTCCTAGGATTAAACGCTTGCACTCTCTTTTATTCTCTCTTCTGTTTCTCTCCTTGCCAAACTTCATTGATTCATTAGTAACAAATAATAAATTCAACTTCAAGATATTTAAAAAATAACTTTGTAAGAGAAATTCCAGATTACATACCCACAATCAACCATAGAAATCTAAGATCATAGGTCCTCTCCCAATTTTCTCGCTTTCTCATAAGGATTAATATCATACCCTATGAATTGAAGTCATCCTCAAAAACAAAAAAAATTCTTGCTTCAGGTTATTTGGTTCAGATGGAATTTTAAGAATTAAGTTTTACAGGCATTCAGGGTTGAGATTTAAGGAATAATATAGGAAACAAAGGTTTCAAGACTGTAAATGAAACTTAACTATGTTGCCCTTCAAGGGGAAGAAGATGGATGACATCAATTTTGGGAAGTCATGGATTTGGGGGAAAACGGAGTGAAAGGATCTGGACATGGGGAAGGAGGTAAAGGATTTGCCAATATCGATTTTGGAAGCTATTGGATACGGAGAGAGAGAGGAGAAAGTGTAACTGTGTTTGTACGTGAAGGAGAGGATTAGTCTTGATTTAGATGACTTTAAGAAACATTGAAGAGTGCGTGCCAAAATCTTGAGTATTCCGTTAAATATAACCCAAACCAATTCCTTATTATAGCTTAGCAATCCAAGGATTCATTACGATGACAATAGGGGGAAGTATTCTAGTTAATTCTCACAAACAAAATGTGTTATATCCACCATAAGTGTGACTGTCAAATCACAAGATGAAGACCTTCAAGTTTTGAGGACATTGTTAGAGTGAGTTCTTTTTTGGAACATTATAAAAATAAGCCATCATTATATAAAACAAATCATAGGACCAGTTTGATCCGAAGTATTCAATCCTAAGGAACTATCAAGACCTCAGATGTGGGCCTTAGATGGAGTTATTCGGATTCTTGTCTCAACTTTCTCGGGTTCTTGGCGTCTTGAACATGGGGCCTAAAATTAAAGAGGTAGGCCCACTTCTGCAAACCAAACATACACTATAAGGCTAGTTCTCCGACTTCTGCTTCGCCAAAAGCAGAAGTCAGACCAAGTGGAAAACTACATACATTCTAGGAAGACAACGGCCCCCAAAATTCAGAAATAAGTTCACTTGGTTTCCCAAACCCCCAAATACCCCCCGGGAAAAAAAACCCTAGTTTTGTGGAGTTCTAACTAACTTGGTAGCACCAAACAGCCCCAAGGTTTCATTTGTAAAGAGTACAAATCCACATATAAATCTTACGCTCTTCATTTCACACACCACCAGCGAAGTCTAAAAACTCCAGCGGTGGCTTCGCATGCAGCAGTCATCCGAAAGGACCGAAACCGCCGTTGCACAACCTTATACCAAACAAGTACTGTTATAACAATCTGATGCATCTACAACACATAAAAATTAAAATCTACAGGGGGGGGGGGGGGGGGGGGGGGGGGGTGGTGCTAGCGATACCTGACGCCGGCGTCGCCGACGATGCCGATGGCCATGCCGGCGGAGAGCCCGGCCAGGCCGCAGGCGAGGCCGGAGGAGAGGTGCGCGTAGCCGTCGAAGAGGTAGTAGGGCTTGGCCTTGGGGTTGATCCCCGTGCTGATGATGACGGCTATGATGAGGCCGTAGATCCCGAGGACCCCGGCCATGACGACGGGGACGATCGACTTCATGACGAGCTCCGGCCGCATCACCCCCATCGACGCCACGCCGACGCCGCTCTTCGCCGTCCCGTACGCCGCGCCCATGCCTTGTTGGCAATAGATCGAAGAGATCAGATGCAAACAATGGAGAGGAGAGAGAGAGGGGGGGAGGGGGATGCTTACAGGAGAAGACGAGGGCGGCAGCGGCGCCGAGGAAGCCGAAGAAAGGAGCGGTCTCGTCACCGCTGAAGGACGGCATCTTGAGGTGCGGTGAGGCGGTGACGGGATCTGGATGGGAGGAAGAGAGGAGGATGGAGTGGAGAGCACGGATCTGACTTTGCGTATTTTGTTTTTACGGAAATTTTCTTACATAGCAATAAACTTTAGACCTTCTTTGGTTCGCAGAATGATCGTCTTGGAAAAAAAAAAAAGTAATTATATTTCTATATTTGCGTGTCAAAAAAAGTGAGAAGTAACGCCATGTTTGGTTTGCAGAATAAGGAAAAGGAAATCAATTCGGGATCAATTTATTGCCATTTTCTTTTTCTTTTTCTTTTTTTAAATTTTATTTTTCATTGACTTTTATTTTCGATATTTGAAAATGCCAATAAATTTGGTTTGCAGAATAAGGAAAAGGAAATCAATTCGGGATCAATTTATTGCCATTTTTTTTTTCTTTTTTTAAATTTTATTTTTCATTGACTTTCATTTTCGATATTTGAAAATGCCAATAAATTTGGAAAGAAAAGTGATTACTTCAATGTGGGAAAGTAATTCTTACATGGATGGATGAAATCACTTTTTCTCCTAATTTTCCTTCCATAGGAAAGTAATCAATTTTCTTTCCCAACTCGGAGATTCCGCGAACCAAACGAGGCCTAAAAGGAAAGTGATTCCCAATGAAAGAAAATTTAAGGAAAAAAGTGATTCTATCCATCTAAGCAAGAAATAGCTTTCCACGTTGAATTATTCACTTTCTTTTCCAAATTTTTTGGCATTTCTAAACACCGAAAATAAAAATTAATGAAAATTATAATTTTTCAAAGAAAAGGATATGCCAAGTAATTGATTTCATTTCCCTTCCATGAACCAAACGATGCCTTAGGGTATGTTTGGCAATTGTATTTTATCAAGGAACCTAATTTTGTATGGTATTAAGTATCGTCTTTTAAACTAGTATAACTCATGCTTGGTAATTCATTACCGAACAGTTTTAAAAGTTTTTTACACGAGTAAAATTATTTGCCATTATATAAATAAAGTAATAGAAACACATGAAATAATAAAAATATCTGAATAAAAGTAGGATAGAAATATTTTAAGATTTATCGGAAAAAAATAATCATAGATCAAAAAGTAGAAGAGAAACACATATAAAAAAAAGAAAGAAAATGTTTGATACAGTAGTTATAACTATATATTTTTTGTGAGGATATAAACATAATAAAATAAAACAGAATTGCTCAAAACCTATCGATTTGGGATGTTTATAAAGACATCCAAAATTATATTACGATGCTTTTGGGACGTTTTTGAACCGATCAAAATCAGTGCCTCAAAAAATTAACAAGTACGAGTTTTTAAAACACTTCATAAACGATTTGTTCAAAAATATTCCAGAAACGGTAAAAACACCATTATCAAACAGATTCTTAGACAAATTAGGACCATAACATATATTATGCTGAAATTGCAAAATAAGAAGAAAAATATCTTTATTAAGGTTGTCTTTAAGCAAGGGGATTACTAATTATGAGTGTGGAAGATTAGTAAAATTTAACAAAATATTAACAAAGTTAAATTAAAAGCTAAGAAAATTATTAAACAAAAATGCACTTAGTACAGGGGTTATTGGACAAAAAATGTTTATTACAGACGCGTATTGGCAAGAAAACATTTTTAGTAAGTGCGTATCTCCAACCCTATTGTCTTGTTTTGTGTTGTTAATCCTATGTGACATAAGACACAAGACAATATCTTTCCTATGTGGCAAAATGATATTCATACAAGACAATGAGATAAAAAAAGTGTTCTTCAATACAAAAGTATTGGGAGGACAATAAAAAGTACTTTTTTCCAACTTCCAAGACAACTCCTCCACTTCTTCATTTTTTTATAAATATTTCTATTCATAAGAGACAAAGTCATTGTGAAGTGCATTGTCTAGATCTAGACAACCAACTTCACATTGTCAATGTCATGTCAATGTCATGTCAACTTCATGGTTTATTCTACATTTGTATTGGAGAAGAATTTTTGAAATGAAAGTTTGTCATTTCTATGTGGCAACCATTTTTTTTTAAACTCACAATAGGGTTGGAGAAGTACTTTTTAAAAAAATACTTGTCATTTCTATGTGGCAACTATTTTTTTCCAAACTTACAATAGGGTTGGAGATGAGAGCATCTCCAACCCTATTGTCTTGTTAAGTGTTGTGAGTCTTAGGTGGCTCCTATGTGGCATGAGCCACAAGACAATGTCTTGTTTATGTGGCAAAATTATATCTCAAAAGACAATGAGATAGAAAAACTCTCTCCAATGCAAAAGTATTGAGAAGACAATAAAAAGTATTTTTTCCAACTTCCAAGGCAACTTTTAGACAACTACTCATCTTCTTTCTTTTTCTAATATTTTTTATTTATAATTGATGACATGGAAGAGAAGACATTGTCAAGTGCATTGTCTAGAACAAGACAATCAACTTCACAATGTCTTTTTTAATTTTTGCCACATAAGCTTCACAATTGACTTGACAATTGCATTGGAGATGAACTTTTGAATAAAATTTTGTCATTCCTACGTGGCATTAACTTTTTTCCAAAGTCACAATAGGGTTGGAGATGCTCTTAGTAAGGACGTAAATTCCATTGTTAACACAAATTTTTTCCCTCTTTTGGTTTTATTCCCCACATTGAAGCAATGGAATGTGAATCGTCCTAAACATCAAGGCAATGTGCTTGAATAAGAGCTTACATCGAGTACCAGCTCCAACATCAACATACATAGAACCGCCTTGCCTTGCAGTAGCTCATCCACAGTAGGGAAGATTTCAATTACTATATTTTAATTTTAGTTAAATTTTATATCACTTGAAGGCTGCAGCGGACACTTATTCATATTTGAAAATTACTAGAAAACTAAGAGGCACTCCAAACTTAGAGCATGTCCTAGTTCCGCTACATTAATTTATAGGTCCACTAAATTAATCTTT
Organism: Iris pallida; assembly: GCA_029216955.1. Taxonomy (NCBI): domain Eukaryota; kingdom Viridiplantae; phylum Streptophyta; class Magnoliopsida; order Asparagales; family Iridaceae; genus Iris; species Iris pallida. The sequence goes on from JANAVB010005872.1 coordinate 36,026, forward strand.
CATATCAAACATGGAAGAAAAATAAAGAGAAAAAAGAGGAATAAAAAATCTTATCAAACATTGAAGAAAAAAAAAAGGAAAAAAAAAGAAAGAATGTTAATTTGGAATATATTATTTGGAGTGTACCATTATGTGCAATATCAATCAGACACTCCAAAAATAATAATTTACATAAATTTTAATAATTTGGAGTATATGTTTGATGTGTTACCAATGTGGATGCTAACACTTCAAACACATATTCTAAATTATTAAAATTTGTATAAATTATTATTTTTTATATTAGCACACAATGATACACTCCAAACAAATATTCCAAATTAGCATCCTTTTTTTTCTTTTTTTTTAATGTTTGGTAAGATTTTTTTTATTCCTCCTTATTTTTCTTCCATGTTTGATAAGAAAGGTAATTTGGTGGACCTAAGAATTAATGTTGCGGATGTAGGACATGCTCCAAATTCGAAGTATTTCTTAGCTTTCTAGCAATTTTCAAGTATGAACAAGTGTCCACTGTATCCTTCAAGTACTACAAAATTTAATTAAAGCTAAAATGTAGCATTGAAATCTCTTCCGTTGTGAATTCTCTTGGGCCTCGTTTGGTTCGCGGAATGGAAAGGAAAGGAAACTGATTTCTTGGTATTTCCTTTCCTTTAGAAAATTATAATTCCTATAAACTTTTCTTTCCGGTGTTTGGAAAGATCAGGATTATAGCCGGAATATATCTTTACTTTTCATTATAGTGTTTGGTGTTTGTAAGAAAAGGAAACAAAATCAAGTCAATTTTCCAAAAATACCCTCGTGTTAATAAAAATAATTATTACTTAGAAATATGTTTGTCTAAAAGATATTATGGATAAAAATGGTAAATAATATTATGAACATGGATATTTTGGTCAAAACTTTTTGTAATAAATGCGGAAAAGTTGGAGGAAAAGTGATTCCTTAGATAAATGGGAGGAACCACTTTCTCCCCTATTTTCCTACCTCATGGAAATCATTTTTCCTTTCCAACAACTTTCCTTTGGCTTCCAAACATAGGAAAGGAATCACTTTTCTTTTCCAAGCTCAAATTCTGGTAACCAAACGAGGCCTTAGGCTACAAGAGGAAGTGCGAAAGTGAAAAAATCCAATTGGAAAATTACTCTTGCCTTAAAAGACAGGGACCCAAGTATCAAAAAAATTCATACAGCACTAGAGCCAGACATCGCCGGAATAGTATCATCAGTCTTCTTCGTCACGATGGGAAAATAATGATTGTGGCCGATGATATTAAGAAGGAACTTGGCTGTGTCCTACAAGGATCTCTACAATCTGACTGAGTATGCCACAAAGTTCCGCGACATTATTTGCAAGATAGTGGCGAGAAGAAGGGCAGTCGTTTCTTATGCAGATCCATCGTCATTGAGAAAATTGATGCTATCATCAAGAGGGCTGATCCAACCAAGGCCCCATGTTCGAGTGGATTTAGTGATGTGTTCTATAAGCACCACTAGGCAGATATTAAGGACCAAGTGATAGAGATTGTCTAAAATTTCTTCAATAGTAGCAAATTGCTCAATCACACGGTCCACACCTTTGTCACCAAGAATTTATTAGGTGATTCGGACTCACCACATGGCAATGATAAATGGTAAGTCCGACCACTAATTTGTTAACACTTGACATAATATTTGGCATAAAGTATTTCCTATATATATATATATATATATATATATATATATATATATATATATATATATATATTCACTTGAATGTAAGAAAAAAATAGATTATTTTTTACCTTTCAAGAACATTAAAAAAAATTGACCTATAAAATACGAGAAATATAGTGATATAATGTATTATGTCTAATTGTCAACAAATTAGTGGCCGGGCTCACCATTCACCATTGCCACGTGGTAAGTCCGGACCACCCAATAATTTCTCTTTGTCACCCTCGTCCAGATATACGAAGGAAGGAGCTTCAACCCTCCGAGATTTTCAGCATATATCCTGCTATAATTTCATTTATAAATCATTACTCATCTAATGTGTGATAGAATGTAGGTCATTATGCAGGAATTAATCTCGACCAACCAGACAGGTTTTAGTAAAAGTGGTTCTAAGTTGTGTTCTTGCTCATGAGTTAGTGCGTGACTTTAACAAGAGACGTGGCCACAAAATTTGTATTAAGCTTGACATCCGTAAGGCATATGACACTGTTAACCATGTTTTCCTCTGTCAACCCTTGTGTCGTATGGGGATTCGATATTCGGCGGGTAGGACAGGATCAGAGAATGTACCACTTCTCCCTCGTTCTCTATCCTTGTCGAAAGTCAGTAGCAGGATATGGTCATTGCTATATATTGGTTACAGGTCGTCGTTATCTATCGAATTAAATTATGAAGAAGATTGAGAGAAGCTGCAGCGACTACATATGGAGATGGAGGCCTTCACACGATTAGTTAGAATGATCATTAAAGACGGAGGAGTCGGACTTCGGTCATAAATAAATATTTTCTCGCTTATCTAAAGTTGACATGAAGACTTTTGTCGGGTAAGTCGCTCACGGCTGAATGGATCGTGGTTGTTATCTTCCGTTTGAATGATTCAATCAATATGTAAATTTTAATAATTATACTATTTGGCTTTCAAATTTTTTGGATGATACCATCTTCCATTATATGGCATCTGACTCTACAAGACCTCCAATTCTTTCTCAATTCCTACTCTACAAGACCTCCAATTCTTGGATCCCTATTCCCTACTGACTCTAATATTCATATTATAATCGTACAAAAAAAATTAGGATTTCTTAAAGATATTGTTCTGACCGGTGTGTTAATTGCTATTTTGTTTCTAAATATCCCTCAATTGTTAGATGAATTTATTTTCTACAATAATGATCAGATTTTTATATATATATAATTTAAGAATTTAGATGTGCATGCATAGTTATTTAAGAAATAATGATGTCGAAGACCGGAGCTCTTGGTCTTGTATCAGGTTACTCAGGTCCATAGTCGGTCATATGATTTACGGGACCTATGACAAAATTTAAAATTTGGGCCATTTTTCTCACATAAATAATTTTTGTTTAGCATTTTTACAAGCAAAATCATCTATTAAACTATCAAAATCATCAATCAAACTATCATTTTTTTTTCCAATTGGAGCACTGACTTTTTTATTGCTTCCAGATTGGGTCTTTGTTTTTTTTTCTTTTTTGATATACCTAGTCTATTGTAAAATTATGGGACTTCCAAAATTGGGGGCCCATGACGGTCGTCCACCTCGTCCGTGCCCTGGGCTGGCCCTGCTTAGGTCTTGGAGGCTCTAAATTGTGTAATTTCATATTACTTCTCATTTGGGTATTGATCGTTATTCATTTAATTATATGTTTTCATCAACAGAAAATTTTGACGTCAGATTTAGACAATTTAACGGTCAGTACGTCTTCTATCTAAAACATCTTTATTATACTATGTAATGTGTTTGAATATAGATAATTTGAGCTTTAATTATTTTGTTAGTAACTACCTATAGATTCAGTTATAATATACAATCAAGAGCATCTCCAGAGATTTTGATAAAGACATAATAATATATTTAAAATATGAATAAATAAATTTGGGGCCACATTTTAAAATTCGCACAAGGCCTTCAGTTATTAAGGACCGGCCCTGCTAGGGTGCCTTTGATTGAAAGGTGAAAAATATGTAGAAAAGTAATTAATTCCATGGAATATTTTTCTAGGAAAAAATTCCATGGAATTTTTTTAAAAAATTCATGGAAAACTTAATTTGTGTGTTTGATTGCTATAATTTTCCAAAAAATATAGTTATTTTTAATGGAAAATGATATTTTCCTATGGGTTGTACAAGTTTCATTTTCCACCATTTTAGGCGAAAATATGGAAAATGGTAATTTTTGAAATAATTCCATGAAAAATATAAGCTATCAAACACTACAATTGATGAAAAATTTGTGATGGAAATAGTTTTCATGAAAAAAAAAGCCCAATCAAACACAACCTTATTGTTAATGTTAATGCTAATGTTAATTTTAATTTAATGTTAATATTAATTTTAATATTAATATCAAAATTAATATTAATATTAATGTTAATATTGATATTAATATTCGTGTTAATTTGATATTAAAGTTAAAAACTTTAATGGTAATGTTAATGCTAATTTTAATTTAATGTTAAAGTTAATATTAACTTAAATATTAATGTTCATGTTAATTTGATATTAATTTTAATTTTAATGTTATTTTGAAATGTCAACTCTCATGCCATCAGCCATGTCATATGCCACATAATGGAAGATGGTATCACCCAAATTATTTTAGAGCCAAATAACATTTTTGAAATTTTAAGCATGCAAAGTTTGAAAACGTGTTCCATATAAATTATTGAAGGAAGCTACTAGCTTGTCCGTGTGTGAGTTGGCCCGTCCGCTACGTGGCACCCTCTCCTTTGGCAGGTCAACGAGTATGAGACCAATGCATATAGAGGTGGGGCCAATGGGATTCGGCCGCACGGCGGACGGACCAGTCCGTCGGCGGACAAAGTATCATTTTCCATTATTGAAACATATGGTACAAAAAATATGGTGGGAACCTGTTTAATTAAGCAAATTTGACAACATATTTAAGAGTGTCGAGTTTCTAAACTCAATATTTCTATTTTTCGAATATTTGACCGAATTTTTTAACATATTTTATTTGTACTGGACCAATTTATACTTGTATTTTTGTCGTCCTAAATTATTTTCGCTTGCCGAATTGCTAACAAAGTTCTGGAGGACCCAACGCCTTGACAACAACTTCTCAGCCACTTTCAAGATGATCTTGGGACAACGCTCCCGTATTAAAACTGTGATAGCAAAGGTGATTGTTGACAAACAGGATACTAACATATGGTTTGATTGCGGAATAGAACCTCGCAGTCACATGCTAAAGATATGCAACTTGATGCGGAGAATGAGGAAGACTACTAGTACGTACCGGGAAGGATCTTCCACTAGAGACTTCTCCTTCCGGTTGGCTTTTGAACAACTTCGTATGCATCACCAAACAGTGAACTGTGCGTAGTTCGTTTCGGTTGAAGGGATCAGTTGTGAAGATGAAGCATTGATTGGTATTCAACACAATATTGACGAGGATGTAAATATGTTGAGGGGTGACCGTATTTTAATTGTCATGTATTGTTCTTTATTTGTTAATTATCGTATTCATATTTTTTAACTATCTTATCCAACGTTTGTGATTATAGGATGGAGGGAGGATGCTTAAGTGAGGGAATATATATATATATATATATATATATATATATATATATATGTGTGTGTGTGTGTGTGTGTGTGTGTGTGTGTGTTTGTGTGTGTGGGAGCGGATTAAAAGTTTTTCTTAGAAAACCCCCTAAAAATTCCCCCCACTCTTGTCCGTAATTTAATGTTAATATTGATATTAATGTTAACATTAATGTCAATATTAATGTTAATGTTAATATTAATTCTTATTTTTATTTTATATTAATGTTAATGTTAATATTAATGTTAATGTTAGTATTTAATGTTAATATTAACATTAACATTAACATTAATATTAACATTAACATTAATATTAACATTAATATTACGGCTGAGAGTGAGGAAGTTTTTTAGGGGGTTTTCTAAGGGGGGCTTTTGATCCGCTTCATATATATATATATATATATATATATATATATATATATATATATATATATATATAAATCAATGAGAAGCCGCACGAGAAGAACTACCCCACGCATGACCTAGAATTAGCGACGATTGTGTTTGCGTTGAAGCTGTGGCGTCACTATCTCTATGACGTGGCGTGCAGGATTTATACGGAACACAAAAGTCTCAAGTATCTCTTCACCCAGAAAGAATTGAATTTGCGGCAGAGGCGATGGCTCGAGCTGATCAAAGACTATGACTTGTCAATTGACTACACGCCGGGCAAGAAAAATGTGGTAGCGGATGCGCTGAGCCGGAAGTACTTAGCTTCGTTATGCATCAACGATCGACTGCTGCGTGACTTGGAAGGAATGGGCATCGAGCTCCGAGTTCGTTTTAGAGACGTAAAACTGGCGCAACTGCGGGTGGAACCGAGCCTACTGGAGAGGATCAAGTCTGCACAGAAGGACGACCAATACCTGGAGAAGATGCGGAAGTTGATATCGACAGAAAAAGCGTCCGACTTTGCAGAGGACGAGTCGGAAGTGTTGCGCGTGAAGGGACGGCTATGCGTACCGGACGACGCATAACTTAGAAAGGAGATAATGTCGGAGGCGCATTATGCAAAATATTCCTTGCATCCTGGCAGCACCAAGATGTATAAGGACCTCTGCGTTGTCTTTTGGTGGCACGACATAAATAGGGATGTAGCACTCTTTGTGTCAAAATGTATGGCCTGTCAGCAAGTCAAAGCCGAGCACCAGCGACCGGACGGGGAGATGCAGAACCTTGTCATTCCAGAATGGAAATGGGATCACATCACTATGGACTTCGTTGTTGGCTTGCCGAGGACGCCGCAGGGAAAACGACGTCATCTGGGTCATCGTCGATCGACTAACCAAGTCAGCGCACTTTATTGCCATCAAAGTTACTTGGAGCGTCGACCGCCTTGCTCAGATATGCCTTGATGAAGTAGTTCGGCTGCACGGGGTCCCAGTATCTATCGTCTCGGATCGGGATGGACGGTTCGTAGCGCACTTCTGGAGTAGTCTTCATTCAGCACCGGGGACCAAGTTGAAGTTCAGCTCAGCTTATCATCCTCAGACTGACGGCCAAACAGAGCGGGTGAACCAAATTCTCGAAGACATGTTACGACTCTGTGCGATCGACTTGAAGTCAAGTTGGGACGTCCATCTACCACTGGCCGAATTTGCATACAACAACAGCTATCAGTCCAGCATCCAAATGGCGCCGTATGAAGCTATGTACGGCCGGAAGTGCAGATCACACATTTGCTGGGATGAAGTGGGAGAACGGCAGATACTTGGTCCGGAGCTGGTGGAGCAGACCGTGCAGAAGGTCAAGTTAATACGAGAGAGATTGAAGACAGCACAAAGCCGGCAAAAGAGCTATGCCGACACGTACCGACGCCCCTCGAGTTCTCGGAAGGCGACCATGTATTCTTGAAAGTCATGCCCATGCGGGAAGTTTCCAGGTTCGGTATGAAAGGGAAATTGAGCCCAAGATTTGTTGGCCCGTTCGAAATATTGAATCAAGTCTCCCCGGTAGCTTACCAAATTGCCTTGCCGTCTGCGTTGTCAGAGGTACATGACGTCTTCCACGTATCACAATTGCGGAAGTACGTGCATGATCCGAGCCATGTGGTGGATTTGGGTAAGCTGGACCTGAAGGCGGACTTGTCATATGTCGAAGAGCCGGTGCAAATCTTGGAGCGCAAGGATAAACTTCTCCGCAACCGTGCTATTCCTTTCGTCCGCGTCCTCTGGAGAAACCATTCGGTCGAAGAGTCGACGTGGGAGCTTGAGTCAGAAATGAAGGAAAAGTTCCCTTCATTGTTCTCGTAGAGGTAGGTTCTATTTTAAGTTTTGAGGACGAAACTTTTTCTTAGTTGGTTATGGTGTAGTGTCCCGTCCCTATATCGTGCCCTGTACTTCGTCTACGGGGTACGCGAGAAAGGAACACTGTCGCTATCGATTCGGTCGGGATCAATCGAATCGATCGAACGGGAACGGTTGAATTAAGATCCATTCCTCGTTATGGAATGTCTTCTTCGGAACCAAGTCCCATATCCAGTGGGTTGCGCCTCAAGGATTGACTCTGCGGCTGAGTCGGGAGAGACCTCCCGTTACTCTGCTTTTCACGCCGCTTGCGTTGGTTTTGGCTTTTTTTTCTGAATGCATTTTCGCGAATGTTTTCGATGGTTTTCTTGGCTTGCATTTCGAACTCGTATTTCCTATCGAACTTCTTGAATAATGCAGTATTCTAATCGGTTGCTTGTACGATTTCAGGTAATCACGTAGGCGACGTCTAGCGTGGCCAATAAGTTCTCTCGCCGAAGTAAACTCAAGGTGAGTGGCTGACCCTTCTCTTCTCGACCCCTTCTTAGGTAAATCGATAGTGTTGTTGCGAAAGAAAGAATTAATGCAAGGGCACGGTAAAATGATTAAGTTTCAAAGTGAACGAAGGCTATACCTTAATAACTGAATAATGTCTTAACTCGGTCATTGGACAACTTGTCGACAAGGAGAAAGTTTCCTCGAGCGACAACCCGGGGCCACGGGACCGACTCGGCCTAGGAGGAAACACGGTATAGCTGTGCTGGATGATAGCACGGGTTAAGCGGGGACTTGCAGCGGGGCTCGCTACTTGCGCTGCAAGGGCCCCGGCTAACAAAGCTATAAGTCCAGGATGGCTTGTGGTGTCAGTGACCAATCACACGTAATATTGCACTTGGTATGAAAAATGATAACAATTGACAGGGAAGAACATGGTAAGTCTCATAAGGCGCGGCGCGGCCCGTCGTGGATAAGTCTCAACGTGTTTCATATTATGCTTGTCATTGCTCGCTTGAAATTCATTAGGATGGTTAGAAACATTCATGAATTAGGTCATATAAACTCATCAACCAAATGAGAGCTTGGAACTTAACTTGCCATGCACCAGTACAAAGTGTAATGTACTGATCCTCGCTCTCCACGCAGGTACCCCCGAACCACGAAGGGCGTGCCACTTGAAACTCAAGGCGACGTGAACCCTTTTTGAAGCCTCGTCCGCGTGTGAAGGCTTGTGTTTCTGGATTCCTTTTGAAGAAGACCCCGCACTCAGTCCAAAAGAAGATGACGACTCGACTCGCCTCGATAGCAGGTGGAAAGTGTTATGTTTTTGCTTGTAAAAGGAGATGTAATGTATGGAATGACTATCTCATCGGCGTTCATTTTGTAAGTCGAGTCATGTTGTAGCCCGCGTGGCAATGAATGTAATGAAGTCAATGTAAATGAAGTTTTATTATCAATGAAAAAGTTTACTTCTATTTCAAATGTGTCAATCAATTTCTCTGCGTACTCTAACTTGATGTTGTGTTTCGGATGACCTTATGACTACGCCTTATGCGATCGTAACTTAGGTTCGCACGGCATCACGTCCGGGGGACGACTATCGATTCTACGGAATCGGGGCGTGACATAATGGTATCAGAGCACGACTTTACATCCTTTGACCTCGCATCGATGAGATAAGTTATTCCATACAATGAGTCCGTAATAATTTCTGACTGATACGTTTGCCTTCGTATCGCAGAAGTGACGGAACCGACGGCCGAGCGAGAGCAGAGCGCTTCTAGCGGCTCTAGTAGTTCGCATCGTTCGCGGGCCGGACCTTCTAACGATACCATTGAAAGGATGCTACGCATGATGGAGGCACAACAAAACCAGTCCGAGAACCGACATCAACGGACAGAGGAACGACAGGCCCAGTTCGAAGCTCGTTTCGAAGCTCGCTTCGACGCACATGCAAAACTTTAACAAAAACAGCTGGATACCCTGCAGCAGATCGTCCAGACAATGGCGGCCAACAGAAATTCTGTGACTGCGCCTACCGTCACCGCACCTACTACCACCGTGCCGGCGATCCAATCCATTGAAGTCGACACGGAGGATCCCGAGCGTCAACCAGCGGTACCAAAAAAGTACAACTTTAAAGTGTCTGAATTGAAGAAGGCGTGCCGCACTTCCTTCAGCGGTACCGAAGATCCTTCCATGGCAATCGACTGGTTGGAAGAGCTGGAAGATCACTTCGAGCTCCTCGATATTGAAGAATTAAAGCAAGTCGCCTGCGCACAACTTCAGCTACGATTGAACGCGCACGACTGGTGGGCCGTACATAAGCGAGCGATCCGACGCGATAACAACTCAGCGCCGATCTCTTGGGCCATGTTTCGCAAAGCTTTTGAAGTCGAGTACCTTCCGTCAGCCGTTTATCAAGCGAAGGAGAATGAATTCATGCAGTTGAGGCAGGGGAACCGGACAGTAGAACAGTACGCCACAGAATTTAACAAGTCGTCTAAGTTTGCTAGTCAGTTTCTGCCTACGGAAGAGTACCGTGTACGACGGTTCGAAGTGGGTCTGCGACACTCTATCAGTGCGCATGTCAGGGTCCCGGAGTACAAGACCACAGGCGAGGCTCTGAATCACGCTCTCCGCCTTGAGAGCCTGCATCCTTCCGGTGCTGCCGACGTTGTGCGTCACTCCAATCACAAACGTCCTAGCTATACGGGAGGCAACAATTATGCGTCAAAGCATCCAAACAACGGCGGCTATAAAGGACAGAACCCATCTCCTCCCTGCACCAAGTGCAACCACCACGGGCACACTGAAAGGGACTGTGCGGTCTTTGATGGAGGATGTTTCTTTTGCGGAAAAAGGGGGCACCAAATGGCGAATTGCTGGGCTCGAAGACAAAATCGTAACGCACCACCACAACAACAAAATCGTCAAGAGAATCGAGGACAGTCGCCCCGACCTCCTCAGCCCACTCAACCGAACAACCAAGCCCAACGCCCTAATGCTCAGGGGTGTGTCTTTGCTCTGACTCGAGACGAGGCATTTGCTTCCGATACTGTCGTGACAGGTATATTGAGTTTCAATAATGTACCTGCTCATGTGTTATTTGATTCAGGTGCCTCGTATACTTTCATATCGGCGGACTTCGCCGCCGAGCCCAAATTTCCTGTAATGATGTTAGACCTTGACCTTAGCGTAAGTATGCCTTCGGGCGTGCCACTACTCACAAACTTAGCCTGCGAGGGAGGAACCATATGTATTGGGGGTCAAAAGATCGGTCTTGATGCGATAGTTCTAGATATGAAGGACTTCGACATCATACTGGGCATAGATTGGCTCGGTCTGTGCAACGTAACCATAGACTGCGCTAAAAAGAAGGTCACATTCCGCATACCTGGAGTGACTGAATTCTGCTACTCGTGTGGTGAGGCGTCGCCGACCTGCATGGTGATCTCCGCAATATCTGCTCGATGGATGCTGCATTCCGGGTGCGAAGGCTATCTAGCTTCTGTTCAAGACATGAGACAGGATGGTGCAAACGCGGGTCAGACCGACGTTGTGGCAGAATTCCCAGACGTGTTCCCGGATGAGCTACCCGGCATGCCGCCCCGATCGAGAAATAGAGTTCACCATCGACACATTCTACGACACCCGGCCGATCTCGAAGGCTCCGTACAGAATGGCCCCTGCAGAACTGAAGGAACTAAAGACACAACTACAAAAATTACTCGACATAGGGTTTATCCGTCCGAGTGTCTCGCCGTGGGGTGTGCCCGTGCTATTTGTGAAGAAGAAGGATGGATCGATGCGGCTCTGCATCGACTATCAGGAATTGAACAAAGCCACCGTCCGGAACAAATACCCCCTGCCCCGCATCGACGACTTGTTCGACCAGCTCCAAGGTGCAACAGTGTTTTCGAAGATTGATCTGCGATCGGTTATCACCAACTCAAAGTCAAGCCAGATGACGTGCCGAAGTCTGTATTTCGCACTCGCTATGGCCACTACGAGTTCTTGGTAATGCCGTTCGGTCTGACGAACGCCCCTGCCGTCTTCATAGATCTAATGAATCGGGTGTTTCGTCCGTTCGTTGACAAGTTCGTAGTAGTTTTTATCGACGACATCCTCGTCTACTCAAAGGACCGAGCGCAACATGCAGAGCATCTGCGGACGGTACTCCAAACCCTTCGAGAGAATCAGTTGTTTACGAAGATAAGCAAGTACGAATTCTGGCTGAACAGCGTCTCATTCCTTGGGCACATCATCTCCGCCCGGGCATTGCAGTCGATCCGAAGAAAGTCGAGGCAGTTACTGATTGGAAATGGCCCGCATCAGTTAGCAAAATTTGAAGCTTTCTAGGCTTGGCGGGATACTACCGACGCTTCGTGAAGGACTTCGCGAAGATTGCATCGCGTTGACTTCGCCTCACCAGAAAGGAGTCGCATTCAAGTGGTCAGACGACTGTGAAGCTTCCTTCCAGGAGCTCAAACAACGGCTCGTTTCGGTCCCGATACTTGCTCTTCCTAAAGGGACGGAGGGATTTCAGATCTTCAGCGATGCTTCTGGCCAGGGCTTGGGGTGTGTGTGCTCATGCAGCAGGATAATGTGATATCTTTTGCTTTCCGGCAGTTGAAGCCGCACGAGAAGAACTACCCCACGCATGACCTAGAATTAGCGGCGATTGTGTTAGCATTGAAGCTGTGGCGTCACTATCTCTATGGCATGGCGTGCAGGATTTATACGGACCACAAAAGCCTCAAGTATCTCTTCACCCAGAAAGAATTGAATTTGCGACAGAGGCGATGGCTCGAGCTGATCAAAGACTATAACTTGTCAATCGACTACACGCCGGGCATGGAAAATGTGGTAGCGGATGCGCTGAGCCGGAAGTACTTAGCTTCGTTATGCATCAACGATCGACTGCTGCGTGACTTGGAAGGAATGGGCATCGAGCTCCGAGTTCGTTTCAGAGACATGAAACTGGCGCAACTGCGGGTGGAACCGAGCCTACTGGAGAGGATCAAGTCTGCACAGAAGGACGACCATACCTGGAGAAGATACGGAAGCTGATATCGACAGAAAAAGCGTCCGACTTTGCAGAGGACGAGTCGGAAGTGTTGTGCGTGAAGGGACGGCTATGCGTACCGGACGACGCAGAACTTAGAAAGGAGATAATGTCGGAGGCGCATTATGCAAAATATTTCTTGCATCCTGGCAGCACCAAGATGTATAAGGACCTCCGCGTTGTCTTTTGGTGGCACGGCATGAAGAGGGACGTAGCGCTCTTGTGTCAAAATGTATGGCCTGTCAGCAAGTCAAAGCCGAGCACAGCGACCGGGCGGGGAGATGTCTCGCCCCGACTCGCTGAATCGGTCGCCATCGTCTTGACTCGATATAAATCGATCCCCACGGGTCGGGACGTGATGCCGTGCAAGTCTTTAATGGACTTGCACAAGGCAAGGATGTGCGATTTGAAATTCTTTTTTACTTGACGCGTTGAAATTAAACAGTGCAGAGAGTTAAAGTCATAGCTGTAAGCCCCCTGAATTTTCGGGATTTATTTTTTGAATTTTCTAAATAATTTATTCTCGATAATTCATTTTAGTTAATTAATTTTGATCTTTAAATGCTCTTTACCGTGACTTGGAATTCTAGAGCATCAGGGACGCCAGTCTCAGGAAACTTCCTTCTTGAAGTTTGTAGTAGACGAGATTATTCATATTGATATTTCGTGTCCCACTCGAACTTGTTCCCTTTGCTCCATTTGATTCGCGCAAGTTCGGGTCAATTTAGACCAATTTATTATTTACCGTAAATTGTGATTTAACTTCCAATTTAATTTTCGGGCCTGACATCGGTACAATCCAGTCGACCCAATATATGGCCCTAGCCTGTTTGAGCCTACTATGCGCGTGCCACTTGCGTGCCACCGATTTGATCTCCCTTGTGCTCCCATTCCATCCGTAATTTTAATTGGTTTAAATTATAAATTAATTAAATCTTGGCTTCGACTTTGTCCAAACTTGGCCCAACGTCCGACCCAGTTTGGCATGGACCCTACCATGACTGTCCATACATCCCACTGATATTTTCCTATTTTCTCCTACTCAAAAATATCTCTTTTATGTATAAATATCTAATCCTCTCATTTGTATATATATACACATATATATATACATGCATATATATAAAACTCTCTCTTTCCCCCTCTTCCTAAAATAACTCCTACACAAACCCCCTCTCCCCATGTCAGCCGACCTACCCTCCATTTCTCTCTAATCTCTCTCTCTAATATCTCTCTCTCTATTCTCACTCTCACTTTCCATATATATATATATATACACCCACACACATAAACTTCTCTCTCTCTCTCACTTTATTCTACACCCCATCACTTCTCTCCCCTACCTGTACGAGAACAGCCCACCCCCTCTCTCTTCTTCTCTACTTTTCTTTCCTCTATCTAAATATCGCTCATTCTTTTCTCTTTATATAATATATATACATTATTATATATATATATATATATATAATATATATATATATTATATAAACAATCTCTTTCTCTCTCTCTCTCACTATTCAACACAAACACCCCCCATCACTGTCAGCCGAACACAACTCCCCCCTCCTTTCTTCTTTTCTTCTTCCTCACTCCTTATTTTTTTCCATTCAAAACTACCACAACCATCACCAACATCATCACCATCATCTAACGCCATCACCATTGTCATCACCTACACCACCAAAACCATCATCCCACTCCACCTCAACCACCCGCGCGCCACCGCCGCTGCGCCGCGCCGCCGCCGCCGCCCTGGCCGCGCCAGGTCGCGCGCAGCCGCGCGGGCAGCAGCCAACGCAGCAGCGGCTACGAGCGCAGCAGTGCGGGACAGTCGCGCGCGCGCACCGGCCGGCCGGCGCGCCGCGGCAGCCGCCACCGCCAGGGTCGGCCCCCTTGGCCGGGCGCATCCCCAGGCAGGCCCCCGTGGTGCGTCCCCTCTTCCCCGGCGCGAGAAACACCCTATTCGTGCGTTTTGCACGGAATCCCGGCGTGACGCGCGCGGGATCAAGGCTGAAAGTTCGCTCCGGGACAATGACTTCGCACCGATTTTCTGGAGAATCCGACCGTTGGATCGGCGATTTCTTTGCTCCGTCTCAATCTCGGTATATCCACCTTCACTCCTCTCTAATTTCAACCGTTAATTTCGTCGTTTGATAGATCAAAACCGGCCACCAAGTTGACACTTTAAATTATGTTATTTTGGACAGTTTTGTGGAGCCGACTTCGTCGACTCGTATCTCCTCCGTCGCAGCTCTGGTTGGTGCGCTACCAGTTCCTGTGCGAAGCTGGTATAACCCTCTTCCTGCCCCCTTTAGATTTCATTTCAGTTTGAGCTTGTTAGGTCGGTCGAATTCGACGCCAAAGTTGGCCGTTCGAATTCTTAGTGTTGCACTTGTAAAATTCCATTTTT
This sequence comes from Iris pallida, assembly GCA_029216955.1. Lineage (NCBI taxonomy): Eukaryota > Viridiplantae > Streptophyta > Magnoliopsida > Asparagales > Iridaceae > Iris > Iris pallida. The sequence goes on from JANAVB010005872.1 coordinate 51,047, forward strand.
GAACCCGGGACTCCGGATTCAAATTCTGACACCACCAGTAGACTCGTGGCGTCGTTCTGGCATGTTTTCATATAAAGTTTGTTAGATTTGGAGAACGTGGGCCCTGGCACGCATTTCGGTGCAAAGCGGGTCCCACTTTCTGGGTCAACGGGTCATTTTGAGATCGGCTCATCGGAATCCAATTTCGGATATACCGTTGAGTTCGTATCGTCATTCTGGACTCGTTGACATATAATTTGCTAGGTTTTAGTGGACATTGGTTCCGACACGCATTTCGGTACAAGTCGGATACCAATATCCGGGTCAACGTGTCATTTTGAGTTCGGCTCATCGGAATCCAATTCCGGATATGTCGTTGAGTTCGTATCGTAATTCTGGACTCGTTGACATATAATTTGCTGAGTTTTGAGGACATTAGCTCCGACACGATTTTTCGTGCAAATCGGTTTCCAATATCCTGGTCAACGGACCAATTTGAGATCGGGTCAACGGAATCCAATTCTGGATATACCGTTGGGTTCGTATCGTCATTCTGGATTCGTGGACATATAATTTGTTAGGTTGTGTGCACTTTTATTTTGGCACATTTTTCGGTGCAAAGTGTGTCCAACGGCGGACATCATTTTGGCCCGAAATTACCTTTTTGCCCCTGTGTCCAAATTGGACTTATGGACAGGCTATTTTAGCTATTTCAACCATTCTGGACACGTTGGTAATTGTTGTTTCACCATCCGACAACATCTGTAGGTTTTTACCCTATATTATAATATTTCTCTTTTGTTTGTATTTTGAGTTCCATCGATTCCGGTGATTTCACAATCACTGAAATTGAATGGGTTGACCCTGTAGATGTTTATAGAGACTAGCCTTGACCCTGTTTGACCATGGTGACTGTTTTGACTGAACGTCGAAGTAGAGTCAACATTTGACCTAGTTTAACCTAGAGTTGACCATAGTTGACCAGTTGACCAAAAGTCAACTATAAGTCAACCATTGACCCAAATTGACCTAGTTTGACCTAGATTACATAGCTTATACTATAGAATCAAGCCTAACACTGTTGAACCCTAATTAGCTTATATATATCTTATCTTTAGGTCTGTGGCATCACTCTGAGCATCGACCCCATTTGACAGCTCAGGACCGCAGGCGAGTACATTCACTGATAGTTTTCATTGTCTTGATATTTGCTATATTGATCCAGTCGTAGTGTCTTACTTGATTCTCAGACACGATAGTTCACGGACTAGTATTGTCGGATTCCTGTCATGAGATGTCATTCCTGGATTTCTTGGGATACTGGTACTTGCTTAGTCTTGATTCTCGTACTTATATTGATGCCGATTCCTGAAGAGGACTTGCTCCCCTCTTTGGGAATCTCGCGTCATGACGTGCTATGTCCGGATCCGTATACTATTCGGGGAATGGAGAATATTATAGATAGTGTGATCAATGCCCACCTTGAGTTACTACTTGTATCATAGCTATACCCTCACCTCACGATGGGTATAGCCTGACCTGTGCTACTACTTGCTCCATAGCTTACCATCCCGGCCGGGCCGAGTCCACGTACTTGTAGCCGGTCGGCTGGAAGCCTGATTCTTGACCCATACCGATCACATTAGGCTATAATATTCGAGGCACATTTTATATTTACTTTATCTTATCATATATCCTGTTCAGTTCTACATACAGTACTTTTCACCATGCTATGATTTCAGTTACTCACATATTTTATATGCCTCTATGATGTACCTTGATTGGAGACTGAGTTCTGCTCGGGAGAAGGGTTACAACCCCGGTCCTTGTTTGGTTTAAGGGTTGTAACTCAGCTTTCGAACGGTTTCCAAGTCTTCAATATTTTTGTCTTGTAGTTCATTATACTGTCTCTTATAGAATTTGTCAATTCACATGGAACTGCTGTTAGTGCTTGTACTTGCTCATTTTCCTGACAGGATACCGTTGATAATATTTTAGGAGTTGTTATACCATTAGTGGACTTCATGATGTTGCTAGCTGGGGTGGATCTCACTATTATTCTATGTGAGTTGCCTGGGAGTTATCCTTAGTTAGTCTTGTTGTTCCTTCTTTATTTTCCTATCTTATGTTCCTTCTAGTAGTTTCTAGTTGTTCTTGTGCTTTAGTTATTTTTCTTGTCTTATCATTCCTAGCTGTTGTGATGTGACTAGAGTATATTTGTAGTTATAGGCCTTCTAGATATAGTGTATATTTATTGGGTACTAGACAGCGTTCTACCCGATACTGCGGCGTAGGCTGGACGTCGTCTACGTATTCGTACCCGTATATCGGGTGCGGGTCGTGACACGTTTTTAGTGGTGGCCCATGCAGGTCAGTCTTTGCAATTAATGCGAAGTCGTGGTAGTACTTGAGCTTTTCTGTACTACTGCGAGCCTGCCCTAGGATTAAGGTTGAGTCATGGAATATTTTAGGAATTTGGTACTCAGTCACATATTAGGAGCTCTTGGTAGATTCCAGGGATGATCTCGGGGAATCTTATTTCGAACTTTTTGAAACTTTTCATTTGTTTCTATCCGTCCTGATTTCTGAAACATCTGTCCGTTATCAACTTTATTCTTCTTGGAATGAGTTTGTGTACCCCAGAGGGAAGATATAAGTTGAACTTATATATCTTCTAGGTTGAGACGAGAATATGATTTGCCAGTCTCATATTAGGTTGAGATTGTTTTAGATTATATTTCAATGATTTCCTTTATCTTGATCTAGATAGTGCCTTTGGATATCTCCTGAAGAATTTTCTTCTAAACCCTATCTCGGAATCTGTTTCTGCTAGTTTCCATTATTTGTCTTGATTCGTTGTTAAATTCTGAATTCTTGATGTTCGTTGTTGACTTCGATTTTGATTTTGTTTGAGATAAGTTCTCTGGATTGAGTTAAGATATTCTGATAAACATATTTTATGAGGACGATGAGAACGATAAATGTCTACTTTATTTATGGAGTTTAGAATTTATCGCAGCCATATTAGCTAGCCTGACAAGGGCATGGAGCCTGATTTTGGATATACTATCCTGGTTATGGCATTAAGATTCTCTTGCAGCCATACCGGTTGGCGTGGTAAGGAATCTAGATGACATGATTTAGGGTGTATACCCTAGTTATGGACTCTATCGTTTATTGCAGCTATGCTTACTGAGTGGCGTAAATTTTAACATCATGGTTTTGGATAGCGTGTATGGTTATCAGATCGATCTTAAATTGATTC